>SDVV010039699.1:0-10603 GCA_016164225.1 Gammarus roeselii | reverse complement strand
ACAGTACCGTAATCAATAAGAGTCTCACGTGCTAGCCAAGTTATGTGGCCCAGCAAACCTCTTACAGTACCGTAATCAATAAGAGTCTCACGTGCTAGCCAAGTTATGTGGCCCAGCAAACCTCTTACAGTACCGTGATGAATAAGGGTCTCACGTGCTAGCCAAGTTATGTGGCCCAGCAAACCTCTTACAGTACCGTGATGAATAAGGGTCTCACGTGCTAGCCAAGTTATACGATCAGTTGTGCGCACGAGCGTGCCATGTTTCATGGCAGTAGCCAAGCCTTCACTGCACTCACTCGCATTTGTATCAGTGCACTGCACTTGGAAGTGGTGACGGCTTAGCAAATAATGGCTTTAGGGGCATTAACTTGATCTGCTGCCCTATTACGAGCACGAGTGTGAACTCAAACTCTTTAAATTTTTGCAGACGTTGGGAGTCTACAAATCCTCGTTTGTTTTTAAGTGATGAACGTATATTGATAGAGTTGGTCAAGTAGTCCTCAGACACGAAGAGGCAAGAATTAAACAAATTATTAGTATGTGAGGTTAATAATTCGTATTGATCTCTAGTTTTTCGAACTTATTAAGATCACTTATCGAGTCCACTTCTGAAACAATTCCAAGGAGTTAGGGAATAGAGACTTTTATTATGTTTGTAGTACAGCATTCCGACAATTCATTATTATTATTATTATTAAATCATTTTGTTTCCATCGTCTAGCAATGGGTTTTCAATACTTAGGTATAATACATCAAACTTAGTTTTCATATGCGCTATTTGAATTAACGAAACGAGAGATAAAGTGAATTTGTGACAGCACATCTGTCGGCGGCCGGTTTGTAGCTACTTCATGTTCCAAAACATGATTCACAATATATGTTATTGAAAATCTCATAAAAAATACATGTGAATGGGATTGATAAATCCAAAATGAATTCATCGCAGCTCATCTCTAGTGTGCTGCTGGCTCGCCTTCGTGGAACTGAGTGGAATTCACAATATTCCATCATACATGTACACATACAAATACACATTCAAATGTGCACACACCTACCTACGTCTATGGATGACAATAAGTGTAATACACATTCATATGTGCACACACCTGCCTACATATATGGAAGACAATCAGTTTAATACACATTTATATGTGCACACACCTACACACTTATATGGATGACAATTAGTAAAATACACATTCCTATGTGCTCTAACCTACCAACATATTTGGATGAACAATCAGTATAATAAACATTCATATGTGCACACACCTAACTACATGTATGGATGACAATGAGCATAATACGCATTCGTATGTGCACACACATACCTAAATATATGGATGACAATTAGTATAATTATTAAATTATTATTAAAACCTTTACATCAAACATCTAGCAATGGGTTTTCATTTTGTTAAAATAGTGCACATAAAACTTTTTTGACGCAAACACTATTTGAATTAACGAAAACGAAAATTCAATTTGAAATTCGCCGCTGTTTCTGATTTCATGCGACAGATTATAAATTATAATATTATAATCAATGATCAACAGCCAACGTCTTATTTGAGGTAAGAATCAGGAATGCCCGGCACGAAATACATGGGGTGGGACGATCACAAAATACATGGGGTTGAGAAAATTACGAAATACATAAAGGATTGGGAAAACCGCCAACACATGAAACAAAGAAATCCTGAGAACATGGGGTTGAGAAATCGAATTGCGCTAACATATTGTTAAGATGGGGTAAGATATGAATACTAAAGGGTTGAATAGGTGACACAAATTGTACATCAAATATATACATAGCACTGGATATACACATTTCATGACGAAATGCGTTAACATATTCTAAAGATGGTTATAAACTTTGTATAAAATAATGAAATGGTGAATAAACTACGTAAGTTATTCATAAAATATATACATAGCACTGAAATATATACACTTCATGACCGCTAGGAAATGATTCAACGATTGATAATAAGAATAATTCGATACTGGAGTACAGAAACCAAAATTAATATACTTTTGGTAAAGAAAATGAAGCACAATATTAGCTTATGTGACAATGATTGTATCCTCAAAAATGGTGCGGTAAATGGTAGATATGATTCAATAAAATGTATTCTCTTCGAGTTGGCCTCTGTCAAAGCTGGGAGCTACCTATCGTTCTTAGATAGTTCAATTTGAATAAGTCACTGCTCATCTCTAAGGGCCGCCGGTTCGGATTACATGGAGCAAAAATATTATTTAAAATAGTATCATCTGTGCGCAAACAAAAATGTCTATTTTGACAAAATAATTCGACTACATAGCGTTGGAAGAACCAGTGACAGGCGGGGTTGAAAAATAAAAAATACTTGGGGGCTGATAAACAACGAAATACATGGGTGTGGAAAATAACAAGTATACGTGGTGGCAAATCACGCGTAGTCTACAATGTTGTACGATGACAAAGATATGGATGGATAACATGAATTATACAGAAAATATGAATACAATATAGGGTTGGGCAAATCGAAAAGCACTAACATATTTTAAAGATGGGTCTAAACCATTATATTGATAATGAAGGGGTGAATAGGCGAGATAAGTTATACAAAAAAAAATCCTACCTAAAATACACGTCAAACAATTTAATATTCAAATACTCACTTCAAGACCGCTAGGAAATGATGAAATGATTGACAATCAGAAATAATACAATGCTGGAGTACACAAGTTGGATGAATATACATCTGTTGTAGAAGACAAGTAAAATGTTAGCTTATAAGACTATGATTGTATCATCAAAAATGGTACGGTCATTGTTAGAAATAATTCAATGAATTATATTAAAATCGAGTAAGCCTTTGTAAAGTTAGACGCTGCCTATCGTTCCTCAAAAAAACTGAGTTCGTATTTTAATTATACTAAGACGACTGGAACATTTAAAAGATAGAAATAGACAAAACGCTAGTTACCACTTATGGTTATTGGCAAAGACAATTATGATCGGTAACAACATAGAAAACATATGAATCGTTGGAGTAAAAACGATTAGATGGTGTCTCAATGGTGAGAGTTATGGTGGCGGTGGTTGGTGGTGGTTGTCGCTCATGAACAGAAATGCATTTTCTGGTTTTTGGTATTATGCATTTAGCTTGTGTTTGTTGGCAAAGTTACCGTTTTGAATTGATCGGTCAACAGATGTTCACTAAGCCTATTCATGAAGAACTTGTTGGATTCAAGGTTTTTGAGGCTTGTTGGGAGATTGTTACTGAATTTGTGTTCCAGTAATCGTAAAAGCTCGACAGGCAGTTTCTGTTCTCCTGTGTTCAACGTGCAGAGTATCATTATTTCTTTTCACCTCGAGAATATATGTGCCTTTGGCTGCCGGGTGAATGCTTTTCAAGAAGATCTTTATGAATTCTGATCGACTTATGGAGTGCCAGTTTGTTGTCAATATTGAGCCACTGTAATTTTTCAAGGAGAGGACTTACGTGGTCTCGTTTTTTGTGGTTACCATCGCATGTTATTCTTGCTGCAAAATTTATGCAACGTTGTACTTTCTCTCTTTGGGGCTTGGTGCTTTTCCCCCCAATTGAAAGACAGTAGTTAATGTGAGAAAATATTAAAGCGTGGACAATCAGTAATCTTGATTTGAAATCCAATTATTTTTTTGCGGAGTTTAGGAACAAAAGTGTTCCATTCAGCTTGGAACACGTAGTAGTTACGTGGTATTTGAAGGAAAGATCGGGATCAAACCATACTCCCAGACTTAAAACTTTATCTTCAACAGGAATGTCAGATTTGCCTATTCTGATAGAGAAATTTATTGGAACTGTTTTTCTATTTGAGTTTGAGCCGAACAAGATGCATTTTGTTTTTTCAGAGTTGAGCTTGAGTCCATTTTTATCATACCAAGATTTCAAATTAGTTACGGCTGTCTCAGCGTCGTCTTTCAGTGCATTCAGATCCGACGTCTTTCGGAAAAGCAATATTTGAACATCATCGGCGTACATTACCATTTTCGCTTGATTTTTTGGTAATATACAGTCGATGTCATTCACAAAAACCAGGAACAACAAAGGGCCAAGTATCGAACCTCGAGGGACCCCAAAGGCAACTGTGGCCGAATTTGACATAGATGCGATATCGAGTTTACCTGATTGTTGTCGATTCATCAGATAACTTTCGAACCAAGTTGGGTCAATTCCGATGTTGCGGAGCTTGCCAAAAAGAATTGTATGGCTTACACTGTCGAATGCTTTCGATAAGTCTAGCAATACCAGCAGAGATAACTGCCCCTCATCAAAGTTTTTGTACAGATCTTCAGTGATGCTCATAAGTGCGTCTTCTGTCGCCAATTTTCGCCTATGAGCATACTGGCGGGCATTGAACAGCTTGTTTGATTCGAGGTAGTCAATCAATTGGATAGATATTACCTTTTCTAGAATCTTGGATAGGACAGGCAGAAGACTGATCGGTCTAAAGTTGGATGGTTCATTCATGTCCTCAGACTTATGAATTGCTTTTATAATTGCATGCTTCCAGATCTCAGGAAAAGTTTCACTATCTATGGAGTTGTTAATAACTTTGCTGATAAAAAGCAAGGTCACTATGAGGCTGTCTTTCAGATATTGAAGGGCTAAACCATCTATTCCTGTAGAACTTGTGTTCCTCAAGGCAAATACAGCTCGTTTTACTTCGTGTTGCGATACTTGCTTTGGTTTCCATTTGACGTTTGCTTCTTCGTCGCTGTCTCCATTGAAAGCATTTGGACTCCATGTATCTGTTTTGTCGCTCTGTAATCTTTGATAAGCTTCCTGGGTAACCTCTTCAAAAACCTGTTTCCCAACTCCAGCGAAGTAGTTGTTAAATTCTCTGAAGTTGCTTGAGTATTCCTATAAGTAGGCGAGGTGATTTTTTTTGTAGGGAACAATAATTCTTTTCAGCACACTCCACGTTTATTTATGATTGTTTTTGCACTATTCTAGTTCTTCATGATGGTATTTAATTTTTGCCCTCCTGACTTCTCTTGTGACTCTTCTTCTATTTTGAATTCGAAATAATTCTAACCAAGTGATGCTTCGTTTTGCTCTGCGTTTGAGATATTTTTTAAGTGCAATTTCATTTCACAGTTTTTCTGTAATCCATTTAACCGGCATGTTTTTCATTGGCGCCACAGCGTTAAGACATTCGAGAAGATAGTATGTGAGTAATTGGGATTGCTCTGTGACGTTATCTGTGCAATGTATTGGTTATATCATCTCGACGTTTGCCACTAGTTGTGCTCTGAAATTATCCGCGGTGTAATTGCTTTTTGTACGACAGGTCATTTTCTATACATGTTTCTTTTATTTTTTAATGTTAATGGTGCAGTTTATTTCATGGTGGTCCGAAAAAGAATTGGGCTCGACGTCTGTGGTAACAATGGAAGACGGATTGTTACTTATGAGCAGATCCAATACAGTTTTGGATTCGGAGTAATTCTTGTTGCACTTTTTATGAGCTGATGCAGCCCGAGTCTGTCTAAAATCGGCTTCATATTGTTGGATTTCAATCTCAATTGATCTTCATTGAAATCTCCTAGAATGTACAGCGATTTGCCTAAGCGGATAGCTTCTCGAAATCTTTCTTCAATGTATTGAAAAGACTGTACACTTGTTTTGGGTGATCTGTAAAGAGAACCAACAACAAACGATCTGTTTTTTCGTACCTACTTGTTCACCCAAAGGTCATCAACTTCATTGCTGTCGTTAAGCGAAACTTAAGACGAGGTATATTATTCTTACACATAAATCACGGTTCCATCTCATTGTCATCAGCTGTCATGTGTTCGAAACGGCCCTCTTCCCCATTTTGTGCACGTGCTTCAAGTGCCTTTGAAATCTTCGCGATAAACATTTAGGCTGTAGTTTGATAGTAAATAACTCGGAGCGTCATACATATTTAAGAATGAAGGAGATTTAAATTAGTTAGTGGATGTTCACAACACTTATCAGTAAAATGTCTACTGACGAAATTGAGTCAATAATCCGGAAGCATAGGTGAATAATTTCGTGGAAACTTCATTCATGCATGTGAAGTCATATTATATAATCAATCGAACCACAGCCAGACAGAAGGACAAAAAAGCGAGGAATTTTCAATTAATTTAAGAAGTATGGCAAATATGAGAAGCAAAATGAGACAATTTTGCTTTTGAGTTCGATCAAACCGGAACTCATGAAGGTGTTATAATTGGAATAGAAATACTTCCGCTTCGCCAAGCAGTCTAGCCGTTTGCTTACCTATATGATCAACTGTAATGTAATTATGAAACTCTTATCATGTTATAAAATGAGTTAATAGGTCTTGATTATTTATGCAATTAAATTATAGTGTTCTCTTCAACTGACAAGCTGCCGTGCATCACCGTCTTCAACGAGCTCTAACACACCACTGAAGCTCCGCCACGGTCCTGTGGGAGGGGCATACGAATGTGGGCGGGGTTATGGAACGGGGCTAGGCAAAGTATGATAAGATACGGGGAGGCGCTTCAAGAACCTTCATTGTCACAGATAGTACATAAGTGTCGACATTAATCCTGATATAAGGTTCCAACAAGGTCGTTCAATTTCACACGCATCTCTGTTTGCAATGACTCGACAAGAAACCGCTTCGGAAACTTCATTTGAAAGCAATCTTCCTTCCCGTGGCCAGTCAGATTCGCCGCCTGGTTCATTTTATCCGGTAATACGTCAAACACTTCAAATTAAAACCTATCACTAACAATGGCTAGAAGCAGTGACTTAGATATTCTTGTTTCAATAACCTTACCTTATGAAAAAAAAAGGATTTAAGGCTTCATTCAGCAGCAGGGATGCCATTTTGAGTATTGGCAATAAACCAAACAACATGAGGACATATTTACCGTATCTTACTCAATTCGTTTTTGAGTTATGAGAGTTTATTTTCGATCAATATGTTTCTATGTCACCCTGTAGATTAGCTAACTGTTTATGGCCTTCGAGGATCAATTACGTCAATCAATTCTAAAACATATTTTCAATTACTCTTTTAAATATTGAATTTGATCATAGTCTGCAAGAAACAGACGATCATATATCAATCAGCGTATATACTGGAAAGGAGGATTGCATCATTTCCAGTCACAATAAAAGCAAACCCCGAGTCATATGAAAAACAATCACACGTAGAAGCCTCCAAAAACTAATTGAAATTTAGCAGACGAGTCGAAACTGTGACCCTGAACAATAAAAAGATAGATTATAAAATGAAATGGGGCAGCGAACGCCAAAACGATTCCAAAACAGTATATTAGCTGTTTCTTGACTTTAAAAATCTAGATCTCTACTAGGTCCTTCGTGAACGACTGTCGAGAGCTCACTTCCCTTGGATGTGCGGTGGCTGTAAGGCAAATGGATGCCGGTCTCGGCGCGGCTCCGAGAACAATGTCACTATCCTACAATGATCTCAGCTCGTAGGGGAAGTCGACTGAGTTCGCGGGGTAGCTGAAGAAATGAAGTCACCTCCCATGGAGGTGCAATAGCTGTACACTGGAATGAGTGTCCTTTTGAACCGTTGTTTTATTTATACTACTTAAGATAGAGAATGCAGATGTACCCAATCCTCAGGATAACATAACGGAAAGCTGAATTAAAGCCCTCAGCATCGTAAATTTTGCCTGGCAAAACTATTTAAATTAACAGATACATTTAAATTAAAGAATCTCCAGGATGAGATCAGGTTCATCAAAAAATACTGAATGAGATTAGGAATGAAGTAGACGAACCAAACTAAATTATTTGACCACATTCTCTCACAGCTGGCGCATGCCCCTCACTATAAAAAAGGCCGAAGTTAGTTCAATTTAAAGAACGGACAAAAGGATCCTGACTATTATCGACCAATCAGTCTCGCCACGGTCATTGACAAATTGTTGGAAAATTTGATCACGGATAAAATCCCAGAATTCTTATAAACAAACATGTTGATAGAAGACTCACAGCACAGCTGTAGACACAATCGCTCTTGTCTGACGAACAAGCTGCCATTTTTGATGGATAGAATTGAAATTCACGACGTGTCCTTTAGTGTGAAGGTGGCTCCGTAAGACTGTCAGTGAAAGGGTTTTGGCGCCCTATCTTCTCGCCACACGCAAGTTCACGATGCCCTTGCCGAGTTCCGAACTCACAATATAAACATATGAGGCTGACACTGATGTCGTGTTCGCTATGAGATATGCACCGGTGTTGATTCGTAATATTTTGATTATTGTCTCAGTGAACACGTATCGTAGGAATGCTATTGTTCGTTTTTTTAGTCACTGCAGATGAATCGATGCCGCTTGCTGCATTGATCTGTGTTTCAGGAAATGCTCTACCTTCGGAAGCATTAGGAACAGAGAATTTCAATTGCCGTGAAAGGGTCCTCTCAATATCCTTCCACCATTCTTTAAAATATTGCTACCGTTTGTTCATATTTGTATTGGAATCTCATCCTGTTATGCACATTATTTCAAAAGATTTCATCACCATTTAAAATATACAAAACATCTCATACCTGAGGAAGGCTGTCCAGATTCCCTTTGCACTTTGTACCAATTTTAAACATGGAACAGCCCTGCCTGTTTCTGTCAACAACGGGTCATCTTCGAATAAAATGAATATTGAAATGCATTCTCGTTGGTCCATTCGTTTGTATTCACGAGAGCGTTTGCAGCACGGTGACCGCAAATATTTGAGAAGCCCGGCCACGAGCGGTCAAGAAATGGATTGGGTGTGGCCAGCGTAAAATGGACTGGGAGCTCCAACGGACCTTTTCTCTTCTGTCAAAGGGTACTCGACTAGAGTTTTTTAAAGGAAAGATGGAATTCATACCTTGAGGTTTCACACGTATTGAACGGCACATAAACAGGGTTTCTGTTATTTTTGCTGCGTGAATACCACCATAAAAAATTATTTTTAAAATTGAAATGCCTGTCAACAAATCGGCTGCTTGTTCAATGTTTCCGTCTATTAAAAAAAATATTCCATACGATAGTTTACATTCATCCATGCCGAAGCTGTTTTGGATATTTGGTCGGTGTTAAAAATTAGCAAATAAATCAAGAACAGTAATCGCTTATGTTCGAGTCCCTGCTAACAAGTTTGCAACTCTGGATTGCCGCCTTCCGCTATTATTTCCTCACAATCCATTTTTATAAAATCCTTCTGAGGATCAACCTTGTATAAATGTAGTTTAGAATTCAGTTCATTTTCTTATGTCACTTCATGGTTGAACGGAGCACGTTAGGTGAACAATGAGAATATATTGGTGAGCTCATATTTCACCAACGGGTATGTTAAACGAAAGATAATGCTTGCAAAATGGCATAATCAACTAACTTAAATGGAAGAACTATTTGAGTCAGAAAACACATCTGAATAAGGATGGTGCTAGCAAATTCAATTTTGTGCTAAAATATACTAATATTAGCTATGGCTCCACCAATTTTGTGTACAATCCTGAGAATTAAAATCTAGTTTTCGCGTTTCAATTTCAGCATCCATCAACGAGATTGTAAGGATGTGTTTTCAAGGTCAGAGAGATAATTTTCACATTTTGATTTCAACATTCATACAATGGGATTGTATTTTTTTATATATGGGCTTATGACTGTATTTATATAGACATGGAACTAATACTACTATTAACAAAATACGAAAAATAGTACCTAAATTGCGATTGCACGATCTTAAGTAGGTATATACAAATGTCTGTTTTCTCCAGGCTTACTGATGAAAACATAAAGACATAGATACAGACACTAAGCCAAATACCTCAAAAAATAGGGGGGCCGAAGCAAGGCGTACCCCACACTCCCATCACACACTCACACTCACACAACGGAGCCATTTTGCGCCAAAAAACTCGGCCGGGAGACAACGCAACACACCCTCCGTGTCAAGAGTGCGGTCCATGTTCAGTGTCGGCAGCAGGGCTCGACAGTGCGACTGGTTTAGTCCTGTCGCGTCATGATGACCGAGCTCCTGCGGCCCACGACCATCCCGTCTCTCAACGAGATGCCAGGCAGCGTCAGAAATCTTCCTTTAGTAATCATTCTCCACTCACGACAATTCATTGCACGCTCTCTCGCTACCTCCACACTCAAGTCTCTCCTTCCTAACGCCTGCTTCCCAAGCAATCCACCCAAAACCTCGGTCTCATTCTAGGCGAACGTCCACTCGCCTCTGCCTGCAACACCCTTTCCACCAATCTTCCTTCATGGGTCCTCACCATGTGTCCGAACCATCTCAGAACACGCGAATCAACTCTGTCCTCTATTTGCTTCACCATCCAGGTTCAAACTCGCACTACGTCGTTATTGATCCTATCTCTCAGCATCACACTAGTCATGCGCCTCAAACATTTTCATCTCGAAGACATTCAACCTTCTTCTCTCTTCTGCTCTCACTCCCAAAGTCTCTACTCGCGATTTCCCTTCAGTTACCATTAGTTCAGTTTTCTCTACATGGGAGCTCAGATTCTTAAAGCTTTATCAAGCATTCGACCATAAAAACAAGCATACATACAAACAATCTCAATAAAATGAGGTTGAACTC
>SDVV010039698.1:0-10603 GCA_016164225.1 Gammarus roeselii | reverse complement strand
ACAGAACCCTGAGGCACACCACTCGTCACAGCAACTGGGCTGCTCACGCTGCCATTCACACAAACGCTCATCACTCTGCCAGAGAGGAATGCAGAGATCCAGGCTAGCAAAAAATTACAAACGCCTAAGGATTCCAATTTGGACAGGAGCACAGCATGACTCACCACATCAAATGCCTTTGAGAAATCCAGCATCACAACACATCCCTCATCAATCCACCTCCCAACATCATCATAGGTCAACAGCAATTGGTCCTCAGTGCTACGACCTCTCCAAAAACTATACTGATGAGGTGATAAAATATGATTGCTCTCAAGATACTCAGTCAACCGTGATACAACCATTCTCTCCGTTGATTTGCAGCAAGCCGATGTCAAGCTCACAGGCCTGCAATTCAGAGGATCAGTGTGGGACTTTGCCTTGAATATTGGTACAACCAACGATCTGCTCCAGGCTTCAGAGACCATTCCCGTCTTCAATTACTTTTGAAAAATCAAACAAAGAGGAAAGGAGAGCTCAACAGCACAGTTCCTTAGCAGATGTGGATGGAGGCCATCTGGAGCCCCACTGGAACTGGTATCATGAGCGGAAAGGACACATTGGACCTCCAGCCTAGAAAAGTCAACATCTGCCAAACTTCCTGCGAAGAACTGGAAAGGGGCTGGGTGGGTTGGAACTGCACTAACAAACCCTCCTGGAAAAGAAGCAGCAAAGACTTTGCACATCCTACCACGACCATGCATTATCTCACCTGTGGGCAAGCAGAGAGGACCCACAGCTGGACGGACAATCTTTTTATTCCTCACATAAGCATGAAACAGGTTACGGTCATCAGGCCTGTTTAGTGAATTAGACTATCAATTCTTCCTGGAGTCAATGGAAAAGTTTCTTTAGTGCCTATTCAGCTCACTCAAGACGGCCCCTGTGAAAACGCATAAAGACACACTTGTCAATGTTCAACAAGAGATTCCATGACAACAACACAGACCACAAAATTCAGATCCCTCTGCAAGGAAGACACACCCAGGCAAACTGCTTGTACATTGCGGGGGAAACTCAAATAAAGTTTCAAGTCGTCAGCAAAGGCCTTCCACTCACAAGCCACACCTGCTGCAACATGATTGACATATAGCAGGAAGAAGAGCGGACCCAGCACAGAACCCTGGGGCACACCACTTGTTACCTCTCGGAAGTCACTGACGACTCCCCCCACAGGAACACACATTCGCCTTCCCATCAGAAAATTACGAATCCAATCTAACAGTCCATCCGGAATACCCACACATCTCAGTTTGTCCAACAAAACTGAGTGACTGACCACATCAAACGCTTTAGAGAAATCCAGAAAGACCACATCAACAACCATTCCATCATCTACACAATCAGCAACCTCACCATAAGTAAGCAAAAGTTGGTCTTCAGTGCTCCTTCCAACCCTGAAACCAAATTGACCCTCAGATGAAATGCCAAAATCTTCCAGAAAAGACACCAACTGGGACACAATAACCCGCTCCAGCACCTTACAGCAAACAGAAGTGAGACTCACAGGTTGGTAATTGAGAGGGTTACTTCTTGAACAAGACTTGAATTTAGGGACAACACGAGATTCCTTCCAGGCCTCCGGTAAAACTCCCAGGTCCAATGATTTTGCAAAAATCAGAGACAAGGGCAATGACAGCTGCCAAGGACATGACTTCAAAACACCAGGGTGAATGCCATCAGGTCCAGGGGCAGAAGATGAGTCTAAACCAGCCATAACCTGGGAAACTACAGTCTAGTCACACAAATTCCATTGAATTTTCCAGAAAAAAACTGATGTGGGGAAGGGCCGGCAGGATCAGCATCCACAAAAACAGACAAAAAAAGAGTCTACAAACAGCTGACCCATGTCTCTCTGACCAGCAACAACCTCACTAGGTGGAAGCTTCAGAGGACCAACAGAAGGACAGCCCTTCTGTCTTTCTCTGATATAGGAGTGAAACATCTTGGGAGTAACGAGAAGCTGTCTGCTAACTTCTGCTCATACAGACACTGGCTGTGGCGTGAAATTATTTCTGTACTCAAAATTAAGCCCACTAAATCTCTGCAAGGGCGCCAACACCTCCTCATGCCACCTACCAAGCTCCCCCCTGAAAAGCTTAAACTGCGCCCAAGCCCTAGATCTACTGGTCACCAGTTCCCTAGGAGAGCTCCGCAACCAGCTTGGTCGTGAAGCCGAGTCTTGAGTGGGAACAAACTTGTCTACAAGTGAATGGACTATTGTCTGAAACAAACTATAATTCTCCTCCACAGTAGAGCACGATGTGTTCACTTGTGGAACAGCCTCCTGAGTTCTGTGGTGGAGTCAGATTCCCTGGCTGCATTCAAGAGGTTGCTTGCAGAGTTTTTGGGTGATGTTCTGTTCGAGTTTGTTTAGGGTGTTGGCGTCCTGCCTTTGGATTTGTCTGCTTTATGCTATGATGCTGGAGTGGTGGGTTGTGGTGCGTGTTTGTGTGTGTATGGGTGTGTGTTTGTGTCTGTCTTGATGTGTTGCTTCTTTGTGTGCTTCTTTGTTGTACAGTGTGCTGTTCTAGATTTTTTTTTCACGTTTTTGTCATGCATGCGGATGGTTCATGTGATAGCCAATAGTGCGCACTAATTCCAGTTCCTATACCTGTGTTAACAATGCTGTTCTCAATAACCTACTGGCGCGCATGGCTGTGCTGGCCTCCCCCGGCTCTGCTGCTCCCCACTTGCTGTGGGCCTGCTGGAGGGGGCTGCAAAGGTAAGAGATACAAAAACTCGTAATGCCAGTCCACACCCTCTAAAACCTCTCTCATGCTCCTGTAATCACCATGAGACCACATAAATGATTTCAAACCAGGATCCCCTGAAACATCATTCATCTGAAAGATATACTCCACCAAGACAGGGGCATGGTGGCACCCCGGAAGAGGAGGCATAACTGCCACAGAAGACACCCGATCCTCCTTCGTAGTCAACACCAGATCAAGAATGCTACCCAAATCAACAAAAGTACCTTCCCTCATCCACTGAGTGAGTCCAAGAAGGACAAAATAATCAAGAAACTGGGAATCAACAGGAGGGATATAATTATTAAAAACGTCTGCAGACCAATCCAGTGAAGGCAAGTTAAAATCCCCAAGAACAACAACCTCTCTGCCAATACTAAACTCCATCAAGAATTCAATCAGTTTAGCATTCTCCTCAGCTGAGTAGGAGGGAGGGCGGTACGCCACCACAACCAGAAGATCATAATCAAGAAGAGAAATAGCAGCAACATTGGGTAAAGTCACCTCAATTGGCACCAACTTCAAATGTTAGCAACATACAAACAGACTCCATGCTTCTTCACCTCCCCCACTACATCCCCCCTCATCAGCTGAAACCCTGGCAAATCAACAAAGGATGAGGACACCAAAGAAGTCAACCACAATTCGCACACGCCCACCAACTGCATATCCCACCGCTGCACCATATGACCAACAAAAGGGACCTTATTCATCAGAGATTTCAAATTGACACAGCACAACCTCAGACAGGAGAAATCCATCTGCTAAGACCGACTAGCTAGTATAAAGCACTGCCTCCGCGGCCCCTCGGGATGCAATGGGTACCAGTCAGAGCTCCACGACCACCACCACCAGAGCCACGACCACCTCCAGCACCACTACCACGGCTCACAACCATACCCCAGGCGCCGGCCGCACCGCGCACTCCGGCATCACCGCGACCGCCAGCACCACCGCGGCCGCCAGCATCCCCTCGGCCGCCAGCATCCCCCCTGCCCCACCAACACCTCCCGGCTTTCAGCACCACCGCAGTCACCAGCACCGCCACGCCCACGCGCATCGCTCCCAGCACCACGACTCACCACCGCAGTCGCCCCAGGGCGACGGTCACCGCCTTGATAATCACCAGCCAGTGCACAACCAGAGGAATCCCCGGAAACAACAACAGGCCAACCCCAACCAGCACTGGGATCAGCCCCCCGTCCCACAGCAGCCGCCAAGAATTCATTTCTCTCCTCTCCGTCACCTTCCAATGCCTTAAGAGCACGCCTCTGAGTCAGCAACTCTCCTCTTTGCCTGTAGGTTAAGTCTTTCTGAATATAACGACTCCTAAAACCATACAAGCTCTTCACCCTAGGGGCCTGTGAGAGCAGGTTGTGCCTGGAATCATCATTGGTCACCTTTGCTCTGAACAGACCTGTAGTACCGATCTTGACCAAGTCAGTCAGAACAACATTGACACCCATGACATGGCACACATCATGAAACTTTGCTTCAACCAGCTCAATGATCTTGCACCCAAAACCTCTCAGCATAACTGAGCACTTCCTTTTCTCCCTCTCATTCAGCTCCCTCACTTCCTGAAGGACATCTGCCCTAAACAGCCCAACTCCAGGGGAACCATCAGTGGCATGGCCTCCCAGATGACCAGTCTGTTTACTTTCCTGAGCTGACTCACAACTGCCCCCACTCACACCTCTAACCTGCCCCACCAATTCTCCAACCGCCACCAGCAATTGAGAAAATGACTCCTGAAGATGGTTGAGTCTCCCAATCATCTCCGCAGCCTCAACAGTGACAACAAATATACCTTACAGCACCTGATGAATCTGACAGAACAGCATCAATCAATCTCCCCTCAATACCCAAACACATGGTCTCTGAGTGGAAACCCCTCCAACAAACACCACAAAAAACAGGCTGACCACTCAGCCTGGTATGGCAAAAGCCACACGCCAAACCAGCGCCCGCTACAGCAGCCCAGCTGCCCACAAGACGACCAGCACGCCCAGCACTCCGCCCCCCCCAACCCTGCACACTCACGTCAGCAGAGCCACCGCAGCTGACCACAAAGGCGAGGACAGCAGATCTACAACAGGCGAGGACGACAGCAAGCAGTGCCGCTCAGGAGCACCAGCATCCACAGGGGTAGACTGCAGCAAAGGAGCCGCGCCACATCGAGGAGTGGCCCCCCCCAGACTTGCCCTCCTCTGCACCTCCAAGGTCAAAATTTCACCCCTGCTAAACTCCTTCAGTGCCTGAATCACTGACTCCACTGAGCTTGTGCTGGAAGCATCACCATCCCCACACGGCTCCGCCTCCACTAAACCGCCACCGGTCTCCTCAAGGCAACCCCAATTGAGCTCCATCCACTCCTCACGACTCTTCCCAATCCCACGTAGTGGACCTTAACTCTTCCATCACGGAGGTCAACCACCTTGACATTGTACATCTTTCCATCTATTCTGTCACGACACCTCACTAAGTCACCCTTCACAAAAACACTCCTCCCCCCAACCACCGCACATCCCGCTCCAAGCATTGCACTCCGCAAAGCAATTATATATCTTGCTAAGTATAACTGATTTTCAAATTTTATTTATTTTCCATAAAACTCCACATTAGAAAGTTTCGGCACATTAGCAGATTTTAGCACAATAAAAGGAGCTTCACTCCACTTCACCTCCTCTTGTCATTAAAATAATTCTTCCTCTTGTCAGTAAAACGCCCCCTCTTGTCAATAAAATGTTTTGTCCTCTTGTCAGTATGTATATTACAGTAGCTATTCAGCACAGGGCGTATAGGACTAACAGTAGCAGTTAAACAGTTAGTATTCGGTACTCCTCAACAGTATCCAAATGATGTTCTGTGTGTAATATGATTACTGCAGAACTTGAGCAGGAGACAAAGAACAAGAACTAAACTTTCCAGTTAGTATTTGGTAAGGAACAATTTCAATACTCCAACACAACAGGAGAATGCTGGCAGCAAGGCAGCTGCAACAACACAAACACCTCACCAACACGATCATCCTCAGATGTAAGAAAAAGATCCAGTATATTGTCAGAGTATAAAAGTAGGCTCTCTTACCCACTGCAAAAGTCCAAGAGATGAGAAACAGGAGGCGGATAAACAGCCATAATCTACAAGTCAAAATCAATTAGGTGCACAACTACAGCATTAGGAATGGGCACCTCAAACACCAAAAATGCTATGTCCCTATGCAGATACAGCAGCGATCCATGCTTCAAGAGCTTTGCTTTCCGTGTCTCCCCTGACAGAACTGTGGTCAGCCATGTCTATGAATGATGATGCAACAGAAGGCAACAACCATGTCTCCCTAACAGCCAATACATGAATACCATGCTTCAGAAGTAAATTTGAGATTAAATTGACTTTATTAGCTAGTGAGTTGATGTTTACATGGCTAACTTTATATATATAGTGTCAAAGGTTACCTGGGATACCCAACATTTGTCCTGCCAAAGAAAACAGTGGAATTAATCCTTTTAAAATGAGTTAATTGCAATTATTTATACACATTATGTTCAGTGCCAGAAGAAAATTGACTCCAGTGCACTAGAAATCCTTGACACTCTAATCTAAACTTATACACATAATCCTTAGCTTTAGCTAAGGAAAATGAAGAAGACATGATTTGTGAACTTCAAAACAAAATTTGTAGTATGTATTTTTTTCTATCTTTTTGATAATATGTGGCATAGATATGTACATGATATATAAACTTATTTTAGCTGCAATCAGATTTAATCTACTTCTAACTGTTTCCTCTGTGGAGGTTTTCAATAGGTGTTGCGTCAACATAGGGCCGGGTGCCTCAACATTTGACCCCTTACCTTAGGCATGCTCTTTCTATTGGTACTCTCAAACTTTTAATCAGTATTTCAATAATTGATAATTGGGGGGGTGTGGGGAAACACCCGGTTGGGTGCAGGGAATCACCAACAATAGCTCCCCACATGGTTTTTCATAAATACATTCTTTTATGTTTATGATAGAATGTAGAAACTTACGATGCTTCATGGTCATAATAGTAGTTTCTTAGCCGCATACTTTTTGAGTTATTTTGAAGTAAGCAGAAAATGCAGGGAGTCACCCCGGTCGACGCTACATACCCGAGGCATTTCTATACTCCCACAATTGTCAACTTCTGACCAAACAATAAGTTGTCAAGTAGTCTTCCTTGTAGCATTAACCTGTTTAAAATATATATCAAAAAGTGTGCAAATTGAAGGTCTGTCCAAAAAGTCCTCTCAAAGTAGTTACCTATCTATTATGATAATAAAATTGGTAACTAATAGGCTGGCTACAGTTGCAGCTTCTACATAGCTTACCTGTCCAAGTTGAGGGCCTAATGGAGGTCCAGATGATGCTTGACCAGCTGGTATGGTAGTTCTTAATTTACCGTGCACCACCTCTTGCGTCTTTTTCATGCCTCTTTTGAGGTATGCTCCAGCTTTAGACATTGCTAACTATTAATCAATCTGTTGTAAACAACTAATATCAGTTAAATAAAAACATTAGGCAACAATCATAATGTAGCTACACTGTACAATAGTTGTTGGGATGTTGAATTCATGTTCAAATTGAGCTTGTACAAAACAAATAATTTTCATATTGATTTCTCTTCACATCTGCAAGGTGCACTTGAGTTTGAATTGTTCACCACTTAGTTATGTTAGACTAGTGTTTGTGTTAAACAATCTGTTGATACTTTTTCTGAAAGTGCTCTATGGAAAAGAAATAAAACATATCTCAAGAAATATAATTTTCTTGACCTGTCCGACCAAGAGGAAATTTAATTCCAAGGGCCTTTGGCGGTGTCAGCATAATCTGGCCTCCTTGTAACTTCTTTTCTTCACGGGGCCTTTTGACCAGAGTCAATTTACTCAGAGACCAGCTATGGTAGAGTGCACAACTTCACGGTTGGTCAAAGCTATGCGTGAAGCCAATGTACGCTTTCACAACCTTGAAGATGAGACGAGTTGCAGCTGGATCACTGGGTTGGCCACTGAGAAGTGAAAAGAGATTGGGTGTTAAGTGCTCCTGAGCATGCAGGCTGACAAGTAGATGGTGTCGGGCAGCAAGGTAATGGGGGCAGACAAAAAAAATGATATACCGTTCCATCTGAATGACAGTTAGGGCAGTCAGGTGAGTCAATCTGATGGATTTTGTAAAGTGGTTTATTCAAGGGAGCAATAACCAGTCTGAATCTAGCAAAAAAAAGACAAAAAATCGTGACTGTGTCCCCCGCAATGCACAAGGACGCACAAGGGGTTTGTGGATACCTAGAGAGTGCTGGCCTCAAATATAAGTCCACCTCACCTGCCAATAAGACCAGACTGCAGATGAAAATTTTGAGCAATGCTCAGACAAGGAGAAGGGTAACTCATGAATAGGGAGAGAAGAGGTTGCTGCTACCTTTGCAGCTGCATCTGCATCTTCATTGTCAGGAATAGCACAATGGGCTGGAATTCATTGAAGGTGTACACTATGGAGGGGAAGTAGAAGTAGGTGTCTATGAATTGCAAGAACAAGGGAGCTATAGGAAGTAAGCTTCAAGGATGACACGAGAAAACGTGAGAATAAGCTGTCCCTGAAAATGACAGCAAGTGTGGTAGCCTGCTGTGAGGAGAGAAAGATCAATGCTTCCTTGGATCCCAAAGAGTTCAGCAGCAAGTTTTGTGTGAGATGAGAGGAGACAGAAAGGGAGCTTTATATTTCTCTGAGGAACAACCACACCCACCCCAACACAGGCTGCATTTTTTCCCATCACTGAGCCATCAGTGTAGATAGAGAGGTAGTCAGGATAGGAAGTAGAACAGAAATCTGCAAACAAAGCCGGGGCCCTAACCTCCATTGTACCTATGTAGCAGTGGGAAAGGAGGTGTGGATAGGGGAATCAGAAGGGAACCAAGGTGGGAGAACAGAGAAAATATCCTGAGGGGAAAAGGGAGGAAGAGTGAAGCTATGAAATTAGAAGTCGACATGCCCTTTATAGAAGAGGCAATCTGTGATGCCAACACAAGAAGGGGATTGAGGTGAGGAAATAATCGTGCCGTAGAAGAGCATGGAAAGGATGATCAGCAGGTCAAAAAAGAAGCTGTAGCAGAAACCGGCCGCAGCGTTCTTCACGGTAGAGATCAGGGGGTAATAATCCAGCTTCACAGTAGAGAGAGGCCATAAGAGTTGAGTCCCACGTACCTATGATAAGACGCGCAGCAGTGGAGTGAACCACATCAAGTTGTGCAAGGAGTGAGGGAGAGGCAGAGAAGAAGCCCATAGTCAGTAAGACCTCTGATATAGGCCAGGTAGAAGAACAGAAGTTTAGGTCAAGATCCCCTAAAGCACAATCTGGCAAGAACTTGCATTGAATTCAGATACTCCTGACAAGGAAGTCAAAGAAATTCAATGTGCTAATGCCAAGTCAGACAAGGAGAATCAATAATTACACCGAGCAGTTTATAATGCTGGGAATATGGGATAGGAATACCAGAAATATGGAGTGAAAGGCAAGTAGAAACGGAGTGCTTGAGGGTAAAAAATGAAGTACCAGACTTTTGAGGGTTGATAAGTTGTGCCCAGAGTTCAAAGTTGTCAATAGCTGCCTGGAACAGTGCCTGGGCAGAAGAAGCAGAGTCAGCAATGACAAACATTGTTATGTCATCAGCATAATTAGAGGTTGTGAAACCTGGAGAAGAAGGGAGGTTAGACAATAGTACATTGAAAAGGAGAGAGATGACGGCACCTTGGGATACCATAGAGAGAATAGGGTGGGATTGAGATGATGACACTGAGACCGAAATAGAGAAGGAGCAGTTTGTGAGGAAGCTGGAGACCAACCAAAAGAGATGGCCAGAAACTCCATGGGATGCCAGCTTGAACAGGATTGCCTGGTAGGAAGCACCATGAAAAATCAAACAAGGCTGCAAGAACTATTTGTTGAGTTTGAAGAGCCAATTGAATGTTGTGTTGTAAGAAGATGAGGGCATCCATGGTGCCATGTTGAGGGCAAAAACCAAACTGGTATGGAAGCAAAGCATTTTCCCTCTACAGATACCATATAAGGCAATCCACAACAAGCCTCTTCATGAGCTTCCTAACACAAGAGAGAAGAGATCTGGGCCTGTAGGAAGATACTGAAGTGGGGTCTTTACCAGGCTTAGGAACTGGGACAATCAAGGAGGATCTCTAGGTTGGTAGGATTTCAGCAGTATGGAAAGAAATGTTCAAAATGTTTTAAATGTTCGAAAATGCCTGGCGATGAGTCCTAGAAAGGTGAAAAAGAAACTGGTTATGAAAGAGGTCAGAACCAGGAGAAGAGTGGGATGGAAGGTTGGGAAGAACAATGCATAGCTCACAGTGAGAGAATCGGTGATTGAGAGTGTCACCTGCATCTGAAGCAAGTTTTCCAATGAGGAATGATGAGTCAGGCTCTGCAAGGAGGGGCTGCCGCGAGTGCGTTGCAATCCATCAGTAAGTGTTTCACGCTGATAGCCACTTGGTGGCAACAGAGGCAAGGTGGCGCGTTTGGTCCTATGTCGACATCCATCAGATGGTTGTGAGTTATCCACGTGTGTCCCGTGCACAAGCGGTTGATGAACACTTGGTCTTTTCTGTTGGTGAACTTTGTTTCCCATTCTCCGACTGAGGGTTTGACAGAAAGCATCTTTTGTCCACTCTGCTGCCACATTTCATCCCATCGGGATGTTATATGGGAGTTGATGATAGGGAACCAGTCCCGGTAATGTATTGCAAAAAATTGTTCTTGGTGAGAAGATGCTAGTTTA
>SDVV010039697.1:0-10604 GCA_016164225.1 Gammarus roeselii | reverse complement strand
GCATCCATGGTTTTAGTTAACTAGAAATTCTTCAGCGTATGTTCTAATGACCAGGCTGATAACCAGTGCTCTACCAAGAGACAAAATGATTTTGAAATTGCATTGAGTCCTGATGACAAGAAGAAACGTTCCAAAACGCACCTACGAAACAGAATTCACCGAACAAAAAAACAGATGGAAATGAGAAATAAGTCGTATTAGAGCATTTGCTAAGATAATCCAGAACATCAGGCTGCCGATCTTCTGATATCTTTACAATAACACGTGCTCCGATCCGATGTGTTGTGCATGTATAGAAATGAACATCGATTTTTTAATTGGAAAAACTTCAGTCCTTACCAAGATTCGGTCCCGCACCGCAGGAATATAAGTCCAGCCCGGTAACCACTCAGCCATCAAACAGAACAAAAAGTGCGATGCAAACATTGTTGTTGTTTGTTGGATTAAGTGCGATACATCGTTCGATATGAAGTGCATAATATCGTTCTATCTGAAGAAATGGACATAGA
Organism: Gammarus roeselii; assembly: GCA_016164225.1. Taxonomy (NCBI): domain Eukaryota; kingdom Metazoa; phylum Arthropoda; class Malacostraca; order Amphipoda; family Gammaridae; genus Gammarus; species Gammarus roeselii. Next base: position 10,095 of record SDVV010039697.1, on the reverse strand, counting down.
AGCTTGATCCATACAATATAAAATGAATGTATCTATCGTTCCTACCGTAAACGCTATTGTCATCATGTATTCTGGGAATTAAAAAAAAACTCACCTAGGAAACGTCATTTATTTTCCAAAATACACGAATTCAAGACAACGATTTCGTCAGACTATTTCTCGAAGTTCACCACGAACAGGGTATATTTCCCCACTCACGAATCCCACTACCTGTTAGATTAATCTTGTATGAGTGGATGTTTAAAAACACGAAATCAAATCGGTATTCCAAACAAATGGTCATTGCATGTTCATTCCCTAACTGCTTACAGGGAGACCCGTCTACACAATGGGACAAATATGCTTGCCATGGGGGCTTCATCAGCAACTTTGTTGGTGAAACTTGCAACACAAAATATTCATGAGTCCAGCGTCAAGCTATGTTGCTACACAGCCTCCTCCTTATAAGATGTTCCCTACTATATGGCCTAGTCCTCGGCCGAACCCTGAAGTTACACCGCCGACTGCTTCGCCGGCTGATGTGGTTAAATGGCCGACTCCTCGACCGAAACTAGCTGTTGCATGGCCGACTCCGTCACCAACGGATCTGACGATGTTTCCTAGCCAGTCCCATGGGACCGGGGCAGACGCTGCAATGGTGGCCATCGCCAGAAGAATAGCCAGAGCCAGGAGGACGCGCATTGCTGTTTAGGAAAATAAAAATTCGTTAGGGAATTGGAATATAATATTCGAATAGACGTTACATGTTAAGTTAGGGTCATGTGATAGCTGGATGACTTTGTTGAAGCGTATGGGATATACATTGGGATGGCCCAGTTTACAGAAGTCACTTGGACTAAGTAATTATTAGCTTTTTGTTATTATATATTCAAGGTCTCATGAACATTAAGCAAATAGAGTTTATTCTAAATACAGTTTTGATAGAGTGATCAAACTTGATTTATGAGGTAATTTTGATACAATTTGCTCGACATGTTCAAACTATAAACCTGTTAAAAGATTAGATATAGCGAATGTAGTCACAAATTTGTGATGGGCATGAAAGCCGCATCCATACCATATCCACGGAGCATCCGCATAAATTGGACATCGGCATCCGTGTTCCCCATTGTCATCATGTTTACTTCTCTCCATCCGCATCCGCATATGGATGATGCGGATATTATTCCGATGAAAAAGGGGGCAAAACCGACTATGACTCTCTTTGCCAGCTTGCCCTACAAGATTTTTTGACGCAAAACGTTGTTGGGATTTTTTTCAACATTTTAAGAGAGAGGCTAGAGTGTTTCACTCGGGGTCAGGTCGGCTCGCGCCTACAACCGTCAGCTGCAACCTTTAACGCTTAAGCTGGTCTAAGTCATATTTGTTTAACGTCATGCATGACGCAGTAACACAAAGTTACTGATCAGCAAGTCGATTAACTTTCAACCGTTTTATCATTTAGTAAGCACAGATCGTTATAATAATCCATGTTTGGTAGCTGTGACGATATAAGTAGGATAACTTTTTTCAACGAGATTTTCTATACAAATATCAATGGAAATAGTGAGATTATGAGGGTCCCTTTTTATGATAATTTCCATTTTAATTTTAATGATAATTGACATCGGTTTCCCAGTTTAACAAAACAGAACAACTGTCGCAGCCCAGTGCAACAAATAATACAATAAAACACTGCCGTACACCCCATGCCGGAGGCTAGCTGATGGCAAAGTAATCCTTACGCTCATCCACATACTCTAATACGCATGCCAAAATGGTCCCTTAGGCGCTGTTAACGAATATATACAATCATGAATAATTCCGAATGAATTTCGAGCGTTACTACACCACGTTCGAGGGATGACGATGCGAGCAAAAATGGTCTCAGTCTAAATAGTCATTGATACAAATTTTGTTTAAAGTAAACACCTGTGCTATCATGAATGGAGGAGACTGAACCTGTGGAAATATTTGAAATGTAGAGTAAAGGAAGGTTGTAGAGCGTTGAATGCACTTCAAATTGTGATAAGCTGTTGGTCCTAGGGTTTGAAAACAGAGCTGTGTATGATCTGTTAGTTGTCCCAACTGAGCTTTATAGAGTGTTCGAGGAATGGCGATGAGAGTGAAATTGGTGTCAGACAAAATCAAAAGTTTTCGAAAGTAGTTGTGTTTTGAGTAAGAAGAGAGAAAGGAAAATATTTCGATTTGAAACCGCTGAGCGGGATGACCGGAGTTGCGCAGAAGGATATGATCAATATTGACGTTGTTCGAAGTTGAGCGGCGATATTGAGGAAGTTGGATGACATTGTAGATTCGCGTGCACTGAGGTAGTTCGGATACATGGTGAGGATGATGATGATACATTGGGGAAAAATGTGATGAATGGAGAGATAAGTAGAAGTATGCGATGAGGAAGACCGAAATTTTTGTTGATGGATTGCGTGATACTGGCATTAGGAAGAAGAGACACCAGTGTGGATGTAGCGAGAGAGCGTGCAGCGGATAGAACTGATTAGAGAATGTTTGTGAATGAATTAGTTTTGACGTTGCTTTCTTGCCCTGATCTGTCTCGTTGAGAGACGGGATAGACGTAGCTGGACGAGGGCCCAGTGACTATGAAGCATCGGGAGCAAACTAGTAAATGCTGCCGAGCCCTGCTGCTGACACTAAAGTCCGACCTCTCACTTGACCCGAAATTGGCTTTCTGGGTTCATGGCCGGACACTGTAACGCTAAAGAGACAAGTTTTGCATATTTGTGTCAGTGCATGCACGAGAGGAGGACGAAGTGCGGCTAGCCGTCGGTTACCTCATCTGGGATATTCGGCTTTGCGTTTGTATCGGAATTGATTTTTGCGGCTAATAATTGAATAATCGTATCGAACATGATTTGGGACGATCTCCAGGTTTGTTGGTGTTACGTACACTGCACACTTATATATAATGTAATTCGCATAATAGAGCGACCGAGATCTGTAAGCGACTCATCCAAGGTACACACAGCACCACAAACAAATTTCAAATCAGCAAACAGAAATACAGTTACTAGATGATCGAAAGTTTGCGTTCTGTATAAATTTGAATCTTTGATTAGTTGGTACTCTTTCTACTTTTCAAATTCCCCAATTTTGGCGGCAACCCTCTCCGAATGATAAGTGAAGCTGTGAATTAATCTATTATTATTCACAAAAAGAAACCGTTCAGTTGCCGAATAAGCAATATTGCCATCAAAGGACTTAACTCAATAACATAGAATGGGGGAGATTTTATACGAATTTGGCTTTATTATGTTGTTCAATGTTACTATTCCGAACCATCAGCATCCGAATCCGCATGAATGTAATATGTTTCACCGCATTCGCATCAGCTTGTGCAAAGTTTGACATCAGGCACATTTACTATCACAAATACATGGAAGTTACCATCACAAATACAAGATTAGGGTATAGGCCAAAAATTTCAACTAAGCCTCGGTGAAATCTACCTAAGGGGGAGAGATACCTAGGGATGAACTCGTAAGGCGGTTGTACTGTAGGTAACAATAAATAATCACGTAATTTCTCATCTGTTCAAAATACTAAAGCTGTTCATTGAAAACAATATCAAACAACGGTTTTAGATGAATAATGATAGTACGAGTGTGGAAAAAGATGACCACCATTTTACTCATGTCTTCAACCCAATTTCGCAGTGCCAGTGGCACTCCAAAATTCGGAGGAACTCTTTCTCCAGAGGCCAGACCCTCCATATTTTGTGCTGCGTATCTGGCTAGATTGGCCACCTACTTATATAAATACAAACTAAGCTCTGAACTGTATCATCAATCATTATTCATGTAAAAAAGTGATAATCGAGTATTCACCATGACCCATTTTCTAATTGTGTATAACACACGGAGACACAAAGCTTTCCTAGCTCTGGGGAATAAGAATGGAATCAACTTTTGATAGACGTGTATCATTCCTTACTATAATTTATATGCTGGTCTTGATGACGAGGACGTGGCTGCTTGTGGAAGAGGTGATCTGCCAATGGTTTCAGAACCTTCTTGCAGCGTCCATTTATACTCCAACCCTTCAGAGCAAATGAGACGTTTACGCAGGAGATGGGAATACCGTAAGATCTGAGGTGACGGCGCATGCACTTGACATTGATCGCGGGGCAAACCCGAAAAAGAACTATCTTTCTATGATGCGGACCGGTTGACTAATATAAGATATACATGTTCTAATCTAACACACATGAAACCTAGCGTTGCAAATACACCAACTGACTTATCAATAATGTTACCTATCTGATGAGAATCTATTAAACTTCATGGTTCGTTAATCGATGTTTCATATGAACGATTTGGTTACATTATTTGAGGAACGACACTTCCGTAGATTAGTTCGCCTTATGACACTTCTTGAGATTTCGTTAAATTTGATAAAGCTAATTGTGTGAAAAAGAACAAGGCATCGTCCTAACATATGAACAATCATGCCTCTCCTAATTTTCTGTGACTTTTACATAAATGTGATTTGTTACCAACATGTTCTAATGATAATTAGGAGTTAGGGTAAAAGAAGTAGTCATAGAGTCGTCGGGAGGAAACGCTTCAAAACTATCACCAACCAATACCAGCCGGTGGTTACGGTGATATAAGAATTTGAACCAAGCCTAATTGAGCCCTGATGCCTGAGATTTAAAGTGTCAGCAAGTTTTGTTATGCTGACAGAGCGCAGAGGTTGGTGAGATTTACGAATTACATCTCAGGTCCTCCTAGAGTTATTGACTGCGTTTCCTTCCATCGCAATAAGATTGGTGCAAAAGTGTAGGGCATATAATAAGGAAAAACATTTTTTTTGCTGTCGACTTTACAACCTTGTACGGTACCAATTTTAGCATAAACATTTAATTTCATCACAGTTCTACACAAATGCTCAACTTTTATTAAAACTAATTGAAAAAAAAAATCCGTTATAGTAAACTGACAAATTTCAAACAGTGTACTCAATACATTGGCGACTATACAACTGAAAGAGAAGAGATGATTGAACATAACCTGTTTACATACAAAATCATGTGAGTGAATTACAAATTGGGATGTCCAAAATATAATTGCATCGTAATTTTGAAGACATTTTCTGATGTTGTATTAAATCTTTTGGGAAGGAACAATTTCCAGAGGAATTTCGGATAAAAATAATCGCTTCTTCCGTCACTTACAACATACGAATTTCGAAAAATTATCGTTGAATAGAAGAACTTGAACGCTGTCTTCCAAGGATGCATTGCAAGTAATGATTGCTTTTAAGCCGTATTGTATGCCATGAAAATTTCACAACGGTAAGAGAAGTGTAGTTTTTGTGAATTTTTGAAGATATCTGGGTTTTTCAGGAATCAAAGCGTACAACTTTCAATGATTTGACTTCGAAAAGATGATCTACTTGTATTCAAGTGTTCCCCGATACCTCCCCAATAATTAATTGCATGTTAATAAATTATCAAATCCATCCGAATTTCTAGAAAATAACAGTAAACATACGGACAAACGGACATACGGACATTCGGACATACGGACATATGGACATACGAACATACGGAAATACGGACATACGGACATTCGGACAGACGGACAGTCGTACAGACAACAGACGAACAGAAGCATGGGCAGATATCCACTTTCTTGTTATCGAGTTGTAAGTATTCCGAATAAAAAATGAACGCATCAATCAGCTGAGAAACAGCACGACGTAAACTAATGCCTTCAAGCTATTACTGAGTACATAATTATCAATTGATATGGAGCACGAGGTTTTATTTGTGACGTTTCGGCTTTGACAAGATGATACTATCAGACTATGATGAAATCAGTAGTTTGAGTTTGACAATATACAGAGCATTTAATTTGAAGTGTGTGCATAATGACTTTTGTTGATAGGTCAATCTGACTATCATGGAGGAGGTTCTTGGAATTAGTCCGTTCTTCCTGACCAAATGCACAAAAATGACATATAACATGTCCAAAATTCTCACCTCCCTTTTTTAGCTGATGCAGAAACTTCAATGTAGTACTCTTTTGTTTGCATAAAATAGGAATGCTTTTATGTAACTAACACTGTTTGGCCAAATACATAACTTGAGAAAAATTGAACCGTGGATTTAGGGTGAATCATTGTTTTCAGGAATACTTCGTATAACACCAGAATCCCACGAGTCATCTCGTGAAATATGGATTTATTTAATAGGGCGGAGAGTTAGGTGAGTTCGCCATAGACTTGCCGTTGAATTTTCGATGCGGGATTGAACATTTTAACTCGTTCCGTATTAAATTATAGAAGCATCCTACTGTCGCTATCTAATTAATGGTGGCACTGCAATGTTGTGTGAAGCCTTTAAAATTCATCCGAAAACTTTGAAACTGTTATGGAAATTTATCGATGCCGTACCGCAGGGGGACTAGGAATCCCCTCCTCTGTAAGATTCGCCCTAAAAGACCGCAAAACGAGCGAATAAGGAGAGGCTCACGCCTCTCCGAACCCTATTGTTAGGGTGGCTGAATGTGCGTGGTTGTAGTACGGATGAAACGAGGAGGAGAGAGGTTGATGAGATTTTTAGGAGGACAAATTTGATATCCTGGCGCTGAGTGAAACGGAGTTGAAGGGTGAGGGCAGGTGTGAGTTTGAAATGGTAAGTAGAAAAAGTCGGGCGTTGAGGAAGGTAGGGCACGTGAAGGTGTTGATTTTGAGTGATCGACTGGCTAGCGACGTTACTGAGTGGAAACCTGTGTCCTCAAGATGATGTGGGTGAAAGTTAAGATAGGCGTAGAAAAATTGGCAAATGTGAGTGAGTTCGGACCTGGTAGCGAGATGAGTGAGGAAGAGAGGGATCAATTTTGGACTGACCTGAGCGAGTGGATTTATAGTTTTGGAAGTCAATTCAATGTGGTTGTATTGTGCGACCTTAATGCGAGAGTTGGAAATGAAGTGTTGGAGAATTTGATAGGGAGGTATGGCGTTCAAGGAAGGAATGAGAGAGGAGAAAACATGATACGTCTGTACATGGAGCAAGAACTGGTAGTCAGAAACCGCCTGTTCATGAGCAAGATATCCACAAGTAAACATGGGTTAGGATGGCCCATGGTGCAGTTGTGGAGAGAGAGCTGGTGAATTTTGGGCTGATTTCGAAGGGAGTGGGAGGATGCTATTGGTTGTGCGGGTGTTGAGAGGGGAGGGTGGAGGAGTGTCTGACCATCTGGTGGTGGAAGGAAGACAATGAGTGAAGCATAGGTGGAAGGGGAATAATTGATTGCGAGAAGGGAGAGAGATAGTCACTGTGTCCAATGCGGACAGTGTGAGCTTTACTGTCAAAGCTGCCACTGTGTCTAATGCGGACAGTGTGAGTACTAGTGTCAATGCTGCCGCTGTATCCACAGTGGACAGTGTGAGCACTACTGTCAATGCTGCCACTGCGTCCAATGCGAACAGTGTTAGCACTACAGTCAATACTGCCACTGTGACCAATGCAGACAGTGTGAGCACTACTGCCAATGCTGCCACTGTGTCCAATACGGACAGTGTGAGCACTACTCTAAATGCTGCCACTGTGTCCAATGCGGACAGTGTGAACACTACTGTCAATGCTAACACTGTGTACAATGCGGATAGTGTGAGCACTACTGTCAATGCTAACACTGTGTCCAATGCGGACAGTGTGAGCACTACTGTTGATGCTGCCACTTTTTCCAATGCGGACAGTGTGAACACTACTGTCATTGCTGCCACTGTGTCCAATGCAGACGGTGTGAGCACTAATGTCAGCGCTGCCACTGTGGCTAATGCGGACAGTATGAGCCCTACTGACAATGCTGCCATTGTGCCCAATGCAGACAGTGTGAGCACTACAGTCAATGCTGCTACTGTGGCCAATGCAGACACTGTGAGCACTACTGTCAATGCTGCCACTGTCCAATGCGGACAGTGTGAGACCTACTGCCAATGTTGCCACTGTGTCCATTGCGGATAGTGTGAGCACTACTGTCAATGCTGCCACTGTGGCAAATGCGGACAGTATGGGCCCTACGGTCAATGCTGCCACTGTCCAATGCGGACGGTGTGAGCACTACTGTCAATGCTGCCAATGTGTTCAATGCGGACAGTGTGAGACCTACTGCCAATGTTGCCACTGTGTCCAATGCGGATAGTGCGAGCACTACTGTCAATGCTGCCACTGTGGCAAATGCGGACAGTATGAGCCCTACGGTCAATGCTGCCACTGTGTCCAATGCGGACAGTGTGAGCACTACTGTCAATGATACCACTGTGTCCAATGCGAACAGTGTGAGCACTACTGTCAATGCTGCTACTGTGTCCAATGCGGACAGTGTGAACACTACTGTCAATGCTGATACAGCGTCCAATGCAGACACTGTGTACACTACTGACAATGCTGAAACGGTGTCCAATGCGGACAGTGGGAGCACTACTGTCAATGCTGCCACTGTGTCCAATGCATACAGTGCGAGCACTATTGCCAATGCTGCCACTGAGTCCAATGCGGACAGTGAGAGCACTACTGTCGACGCTGCCACTGTGGCTATTGGACAGTGTGAGCACTACTGACAATGCTGCCACTGTGGCCAATGCGGAAAGTGTGATCACTACTGGCAATGCTGCCACTGTGGCTAATGCGGACAGTGTGAGCACTACTGTCAATGCTGCCACTGTGGTTATTGCGGACACTGTGAGCACTACTATCAATGCTGCCACTGTGGCTAATGCGGACAGTGTGAGCACTACTGTCAATGCTGCCACTGTGTCCAATGCGGCCAGTGTGAGCACTAGTGTCAATGCTGCCACTGTGTCCAATGCGGACAGTGTGAGCACTACTGTCAATGCTGCCACTGGGTCTAATGCGGATAGTGTGTGCTATATTGTCAATGCTGCCACTGTGTCCAATGTGTACAGTGTGAGCACTGCTGTCAATGCTGCCACTGGGTCCAATGCGGATAGTGAGAGCACTACTGTCAATGCTGCCACTGTGTTCAATGCGGACAGTGTGAGCACTACTGTCAATGCTGCCACTGGGTCCAATACGGACAGTGTGAGCACTACTGTCAATGCTGTCACTGGGTCCAATGCAACTACTGCAGCTAATGAAGGCAATCCCACCCTCTGCACGATATTCACTCCAGCCCGTGCGGAGAACTTTGTTCCGGTAGCGCAGATTTCTAAGTGTATTTATTATGTATCAGAAGTTCTCTAGATTTATCCCAATATTGAGTAGATTTCATGCTAATAGACACACTATAACATGTCCATCGAGCATTATTCTATAAATAAAATGAAGGACTGTGATAGGAAAAAACTATCATAAAATTACTTATGTTTCAGTTGCGATCTTTTCGATGTTAAACTTTTAACGAAATGGTGTACGTTTGTTGCCATTCCACCTCATTTCCAGAACGTAATGCGTTTGTACTCTAGGTCGTGTTAATTTTTTTATCCTACTTCAAATTCATTTCCGAAGTCATGTCATGGTTGCACAACTTTCGGTCGATGAATGTCGTTGACGTATTGCATTCGATGTCCCATGTTTGGTATCACAAATACTCTAGCTAAGATACTTACAATTCGATCGTTCACTTTTCCTCTTCAAATCATCAACGGAGATGAACCACCCTGGTCGGGAAAACCAGCCGCCACGCAGCAACGTTTGTTTTTCCCATCGCGCCCGTGTGCTCTGATGAGAAGCAGTGAAGGGACAAGGAAGACTCTGTCTGAAGAAGTCAGCGAATGAAAGGGGTAGGGTAGGGTGAGGGTCAGGGGGGCTAAGTGGCGGGGTCAGGGGGTGCATTTGTATAAACTCACATTGGTCGCACTACGGGACAAGAAAGGCACTGTCTGACGGGAGAGGAGATGCTGCTCAAGGGAGGCTGGGGGCTGATGTTGTTAATAATCTGGCATCACCATGACAGTTGGTACACTCTGTATTCCCGCTGCGATTAATATCACGACAAGCCTTCCGAGGGTCGTCGAGACGAGGAAGGCTGTTGTAACCTTTGCATAGCTCTTTTCAAATTAGAGCACTACACAGATACGACTCGTACAAATTAAACACAAGCAATGTTA
>SDVV010039696.1:0-10604 GCA_016164225.1 Gammarus roeselii | reverse complement strand
ATTTAAAATTATGTTTCTGTTTTGTTGACAGAATGATAGTGTTGATAGTTTGCGCGAGCAGCAGAATATAAATTTCCGTTTTTAGCTTCTTGTTAATCAGCATCCATTGTTTCTCTCTGTCACAGGTCCAGCCGACTGTTTAAGTTGAATTTCGAACCAAGATGTTTGAACTTTCAGTTTTAAATGCTTTTTACGTAAAATATTGTGATTTAGAGAGATCCCGCAGCACGCGTAACGATTTGCTTTAGAGAGGTGCAGCAGCACGCGTAATGATAGATTATTTCCGTCTATTGCTTTGTAAACGAGTTCGGAGTTTTTTAGTAGTGCGGCTTTACACAGATTTTCCTATACTTCGATAATTGTTTTACAGAAGTAACACAAAATTTGAAATGCAATCGATGAAACATCTCTTTCAAATTAAATATACAATGCTTAAGTTAATCGAGCCTTGCACATATAACAGCACATTTAACGAAACATTACAGCAACATAATTGATCCGATAAAATTCGGAGATGCCCCATATTCTGTTAGACAATTCACATGTGCCGTCACGAGACACACTCTCACTAGTCTACGGGGAATGAACAATCCTTAAAATCACATAAGAAACTGCAACTTCAACATGACAACGAGGTGACTCGACGTCAAGTGTGACCAGTATGAAATAAGTGATATTAAATATTTTCATGAAACTACTGTAGACATTCAAGAAGATGACTTCAGGGTCGACCAAATCACATGACTAGGGGAAGAAGCCACCACAGTAAGTGGCTATGTTGGACAATATCTTATGGTGAAAACGACCATGTAACTACAAAACACCTTTCGTCAACTGAAGTTCGGGTGATAATTCACTGCAAACAAAGAAAATTACGTTATCCAATCAGTTTTGAATACATATAGTTCTAAATTCTTAAAACACGCGAGGTGAACTCAAACTACGTATCAAAAAAATAACACAAGAAACATTCAAGAATATCAGAAATGGCGTTTTAGGTCCCAATCGAAGCAGAACTCAAGACGTAAATATCTGAATCAGAAGCTAAGAGCCTATCTGACCACCTGGGAGCAAAGTTTCGATGATCAATAGATGTTGTTCACTATGTATGCAAACTATCTTCCAATTCAATATGTTTTTTATTAACCCAGAAGAGTTGTTCACATGAAAGTGCAGGCGATTTTCTGAAAACAACTGCTGAAAAAGTAGAGGACCTTTATGGTGCGTTGCCCGCTACCCACATTAAGTGGAGGGCCTTGCTGATGCCATCCGGTCGAAACGGAGGGTCTTGATGAAACACACCACTCGTTCTCAATAGAGGGCTTTGTTCGTACCATCCGGTCGGAAGGTAGGGCTTTGATGGTGTCCGCCACCCGCTCTAAATGGAGGGCATTGTGGTGAAATCCGTTCAAAATAGAGGGTCTTGATGGTGCCCGTCAATCGTTTTAAATGGAGTGCCTCGTTGGTGCCATCCGGCCTAAATGGAGAGCCTTGATGGTGCCCGTCAATCGTTTTAAATGGAGTGCCTCGTTGATGCCATCCGGCCTAAATGGAGAGCCTTGATGGTGGCCGTCACTCGTTTTAAATGGAGTGCCTCGTTGATGCCATCCGGCCTAAATGGAGAGCTTTGTTAGTGATCGCCAACCTGTTCTGAGTAGAGGGCCTTGTTTGTGTCCGCCACCCGCCCTAAATGCAGAGCCTTATTGGTACCCACCACCCTAGAACTCTAAATGGCGCCATCCGGTCTTAACGGTGGGCCTAGATAGTGCCCGCTACCCTCTTAATGGTCCTCACTGTCCGCCCGTCTCAATTAGTCCAGAATATACGCCCAAATGTGGACAAGAGCATACCAACATCACAGTGTCATCATTCCCATTGTGATCCCCGAGACGTAGCTAAAGGGGAGTGGCGGGCGACGGCAGCCCCCTCCACTACCATCTTTAGGAGTGTAAACATAAAGAAATGTCCTAACATTCTGGTCGTATGAGTCAATTAAATGAGCGCGGAGAAATCCGCGTTCATTTGGGAAGTTGTATTTGCAACTCATCGTACTAACCACCCCAATGCAACTGCGAGTGTACTGATAAGGGATTTGAGTGCTTCTAACTTGGCAACCAATTGTCAACTATTCTGCCCTCCACGGATAGCAGATCTGCTGCACCCATGCAGCCTGTGTGTTTGTTGGTATGACCAGAGGCACTCGGTTTCGCAGTCCGCAACTGCTCAGTATCTACGCGAGCGTGTTGACGAGAGGCTGGTGACTATCGAGAAAGCCAAGAACCTCACCCTGGCTGCGTCGAAATTAAGGTACTGTTGCTTTATTTAACGTTGTCAGTCTATGTTTTCAAGACCAGGTGCTCCAGTGCGATGTAATACTTGTAATTTGTTCGGAGTTTATTCCAAGCTTTATAACTGCAATTAACTCAATTGGATTCAGTACAAGCGTCAATGTAAGCTACCATAGGTGGGCGGAGGATAAACCTTCCCTCTCTATGTCATCCGCCTAGAAATGTGCAGTGCATTGCAATTCATTGAGTATTGTCTTGCCTGAAATAGTCTGACCTGTTGTACACATGTATAAGTAAGAGTTTTGATGTATAGTGCTCGTTCTGAATGCTGCGTCTTGTAATGAAAACAAGTTTCATCCGTCGCTAAGCATTGAGTTATATGGCAACATATTGCTATTTCAAGGGATCAAATAACAGGCAATGATCTGAACAAACGAATTTTTTGTTCATCACAAAGTTTTGCGAGCAAATTTGTTTTGTTACAACGAACTCGAATTGTTAACTTACATGTGGTGGATACTAAGGCGGATACTTGTGAGCATTATTATATGTAGACAATAATTTCTGAACTTGTTTCTGTTCTTTCGTTTTCAATCGTAGAGCAGGACCAGAATAGTGAAGAGAAAAGCAGCATGTAATCAGTCACTCACATGAATGTCTGAGAGCACTTCAGTGCTCACTGAGGTCATCAAGTTCAGCCAGACCACTGGCCTCGGCTCGTTTTCCTATACCCAAACTCCGTCCCTGTCTGTCCCATTGCATGCCACGTTCCCATCCCACAGAGAAGAGTAACATTTAAGAATTTAGTATGTTTGGGTTCACGAAAATGTCTTTGACGCAGCCATTCTTTTTTCAACCCAAATGAATTCAGCATTAGTCGAAACGAATCTGGATGGTCGAGTGTCCCAGTTAACCCAAAACGTGAATCACCTCAGGCAGGCAGCACCACACAAGGCCAGGCACACCTGTTGGTGTTGGCTTTAGCAACACACCTGGGCCAGCCTTCTGGCAGGTGTGGCCTGGCTCCTCATGTGGTGTATGGCTGGATGTATGTTCAATCAAGATGACATCAAACAGCCTAGGACACGGGCTACACATGTCTAAGTAAGGGGTGAAACATTTCTTCGTCATTTGAGAGAGACCGTGCCACCTGCTCGTCGGAGTATAGAAACTTGCACCACCTGAAACGATGACGCATCGACAACGCACCTCTTCGTTGGTTATCAACACATGTCAGTGTTACGTAGTTTGAGTTAAATGATAGCATGTTGTGTTTTCTTTGCTGCTTTGTCGACGAACTCGACTCTAACTACGACTTTATGGAGGGAATGATACCAACGCCGTTTCCTGTTTGACTGTCAATATGACAGGCACTCGCAGGACAGAGAAGAGTGGGACTGAAGCCACCCTTGTCTCGTTTGAAAGCTGTAGATGGCGGTGTCGCTTGAACGGTATGTTGTTGCAAAGAAGACGGTGTTGACAGCATCAATATTCATGCAAAATTTATACTAACAACAATTAACAGATATCAGAAATTACCTGGAAATACTGTATGTTGTCTCTTGGAAAATAATAGGCTATTAATAATAAATTTGCTAGGAAATAAAATCTGAAGATGGGCCGATAAAATGTCACAAAAATCTTCTATTTATACCTATTTCTTGCAGAACTGAACTCGTTGTTTAATATGTTACCAAACAAAATTCGTCATTTTCTCATTGATTGTTGATTTAGATCGAGGAACATTGAAGAGTTACGTTGCATAATTGATTGAATTTGACAGCCTTGTTGCATGGACGGGTTTCATTTTGCAAGCACCGCAATAACAAATATCCAACCAAAGGCTTGACAGCTGATACACAAACCCCCTCGAAATGTGATCAGTTCGCTGGAAGTCTCGAACCTACAGGTATCATTAAAAAGTAGGGTAAGTGACGAATCGTCACCAAATCTTCAGGAAATTTGGCTTGGGATAATTCACTCTCCCACCTCATCATGGCCATAACTTACAAAAAATAATAAATTATAAAGCATAATCAGTTATCAGTTTGCCTCATTTAATCCATCTAAAAATTATTACTCGACGAATAATAACGTGTCATTCCAACGTCCAACTCCGGCACGTTGTGCTTTTATCGCCTCACTTCGTACAGAACCAGTCACGCCATATGTCGAAACTCACCCGCCATGCAGAAATTGGCTCTCAATATTGTTCTATGATCAATACCAAGCGTATCGTGATAAGATATGCATGTTTACCACAGCCAGCAATCTGGTCTCCAGGAACAGCGCTGCTCTTTATTTACTCCGTCCTCTTCTCTTTATCAACCGATAAGCAGAATTGGATTCCTTATGAACTTCGGCAGAGATATTAGGGTAAAAAATACAGGAACCCAACTCTTCAAATGGGTAGAAAAGTTGTGAACTCCAAGTCATGCAATTTTACTTCTCTCTATCTGAGACTAATTCTGTACCTGCACCCTGCAACACTCTGTGGTTGCCAGTACAATGACGGAACGAATTGTTACAGATATGATTATTTAAAATCACGATGAGTTGCACGGTTAGTGCGTGAAGGTCACAGGGTATTCGGAGCACGTTTTCTCGGCGTAGCAACATAAATGTTTGAGTATTTTTCATAAATTATTTGTTGTCATGGAAAAAAAAACACATTGCTTCATAATGTTGGATTGAATGTTATTTGAATTCAGCACATACCTTACGTTTGTTCGGAGATTCTTTTTTATTGCACAAGTCGTGTTCAGGGCAGCTCAGTTCAAATATCAGTACCACAGTGCCTATCGCCATAAAATGTAAGCAAAAAGTCTATAACTCAATTTGTTTGGTGGCTTAGAGATTAATGCCTAGTGTATTTACCTGACAAGGTCCTAAAATTGGTTTGTGACAGGTCGTGGTTCTTACTTTTATCCATACATTTTTACTTTCCGACCAACATTTCCAAACTGATCAACATCTTCAATAAAGTCTAGTCGGACAGTTGCATAATATTCGTGGTGAAAAAGGTCGATCTCAATTTGATATTTTTTATTGTTGACTTGTAAAATTGCCTTGATTTAATAACTCTTCAACGAAAAATGTGTCAGTCAACGTCAATCAACAGCCTTTAAAATGTAGTTCAGAGATGTCTGTACAGCTGCTTCCGCTCAGTACGAATGATTATTTTTTTCGATTCACTAACTAACTGAAACGAACATAACTTTTTAATTATCTTCCGGCCAATCAACCGATTTCAAATTATTGAATGAAATCATGCATGGTTGAGAACTCCCACACGGACTTAGATTCATGCACCAGCAAACCAAATGTTGATCACGACACAATAATACAATTATCTAATTTTCCTTTTAACGTATCTTTTTCAATTATTATGTGAACATTTTCTTGAAACAACACAATCTAGATGCTATAGACAATCAAATAGCTAATTATCTGACATGTCGGTGATCTGTGCGACAGCGATTCCGGCGACGCCACTCCATTATGCCCAAAGTTGACTATTTTTCATAAGCTCAAATATCTTTAGGAAAATTTCACCACACTTCATGATTGATTAGACAAATAATGTACTTGGTATAAAGCTCGATATTTACAGAATCCTCCTATTGCAGAGGTGGCCTCACTCTGACATCCAATGGGCTCCACTACTGACAGCACCCCAGCTCCTGAGCCTGTCTGGGTCCGACACTGCGATGCCGACACCAGGACCCCCGTCACAGGAACGGTGGTGGGTACCCTGCCAGGGTGGCTCAACGGACGACTCATACGCAACGGACCGGGGGAGAAATACATAGGGAAGAGCCACTTCAATCACTTGTTCGACGGCATGAGTGTCCTGCACATGGTGAACATTGAGAACGGCACTGTCACCTACACTTCAAGGTACATTTAGGAAAGGGAAAGATAATGAGGTGTAGAGAAGGATTCAACAAAGTAAGTTCATGTTTTCAATTAAGCAAGCAAATAAAGTGACGAAGGCAGAATTGAATTAAAACCCGACAGTAAAGAGTACGATCAAATAGAATTGTTTGATTCGTCGCATAATCGATGTCCACGCTGAAGCTGTAGTAATTGAATTTCTTTGGCTGGTTATAAAATGACTCAATCTGTACATTTAGGGATGCAATAATTATCCAAACAGCACACCTATGTTGTTGTTATTGTAACCCATAATTAAAACTCTTCGGTATTACAATTCATTTCAAAACGTTAGTCCTGCAATCCAACAAACACTGCAGCATCAACGATTCACGCATTCAATCGAGCATTGCAATACTGTGAATATTTTGTATATATTTGCTAACTTGAGCAATATTCAAATGCAATAAAATGATATTCCATAAGCTCCCTTCAATTATCAATGGTGCACTCGATATTGCATGCTCAAATGCAAGTAAATGCATGATTGTAATTCAGCATATAATTCTTTTTGGAGAGTTTTTACAATCTTGCATTTGCAGGCAAACCGTCGAAATTGACCCCATCGCACACGACAATTTGGTCAGGCAACCTAATATTAGAATCGAACGACCCGACGGTTACCTTCGGTCGTCGAACATTACTAGCAAATTTTCATTTGTAAGTTGACCACTTAGACGATTTTAGACGGTAATTACCGTTGTTTGATTTGTTTAACCTTCGAAAATTTCCGATACAATGATCGTGTATCAAGAGGCTTGTTGTTGCTTAACCCTAACTCCTCCGGCGGTGGAGTAGCCACAACCGGCGCTCATCCCGAAACTCGGGTACCCACCGAAATAAGCATGTTGTGATTTTTTGAGCAGGTAAATTGTTTCAGCAGGCCTACATCCCTGAGGAAGTCAATACTGTCTCGCGGTAGTTCCCTCAGACAACTCACCGACATGATAGTATGTTTGAGTCTGCCGGGTGCAATGGCTGGGAACAACGTCATGACGTGCTCGACCGTATCGGACGAACCACGGCATCATAGACAGAGATCGGAAAGTACGTTCCACAGTATAAGCTGGAATGGCTGGAGGGTCGTGTGGTGCCCGTACCTCAGCCGTGAAAGGTTAATCTTGTCATCCCTGGACAACCCCAATTCCTCCAAGTCCACCTCAGGTGGAGGGTGACTCTGACGCTATGGTCATCCAGTACAAGAACTGTGAAGAGTGTGTGTATCTGATCTGTTTGTGCATAGATTTGTTGTCTGTGGGACGGGGAATGGTCGTGTTAAGAGAGCCGAAGTGTGCTGCCGGTGTGTTATAAAGGTTTCGGCTGGTTTGACGTGGGTTCCATTAGTAGTGGCCGGAATGTGCCGGGTCCGCAATCTTGTAGAACGATTGTATCCCTCTCATATCAAGATTATGTTTGAGAGGAAGGACCTTGGTTTTTTCGTGTAAGTGGGGAGTGGGTGCCGTCTGTGTACAGCCCGTGGCGATGCGCAAGGCCGTGCTCTGTATTCTTGTAGGGAATCAATGCCTGTGGGTGCAAGGTCAGAGAACCAGGCGGTGTTTGCGTAGGAGATGATGAGACTGGTTAATTGTGTGTTAAGTGTTGTTATTAATTCCTTGGAGTGATCGTAGGACTGTGAGGTAAGGGAGTGTTGTTATGGGTGACGGAATGGTGGATGCGGTATTCACTGTTATCTAGTGTTAATAGCGTACAGGGATGACTTTCTGGCTGACACATTCATTTTGTTGTCCGGCAGCCAGACTTCGAGAGAGTTCAGGTACTGCTGGAGATGTGCAGCTTGGGTCTCGTATTTGTGGTGTTGTGAGCTGATGGACGTGATGGGACGCCATCTGGGAACTGGCGAGTTCCAGATGGCTTGTTATTGTAGACAGTGTGTGCAGGTGTGCCTGGGTAGAAATTAGCTTAGTCACTTGCTGTACTTTGGATAAATGGATGTGTGACGTGTTTTGTTCAAGAGGACGTGTCTTGGAACAGTGTCGAAGGCTTACTAATATCAATGGCGCATAACACATTGCGTGGAGCCGGCTTCTTTTCGTTCAGGCCTGTATGGAGGGACTGAGTGAGGTTGGTAAGGAGTGTGGTTGTGGAGTTTTGTGTCTTGATATGGTGTTGCGTAAGAAAAAGTGAGATATGGGCATCAATTTTGTTTAGAAACGGTCTCTCTAACATTGTAGAAGGATTCGGAAGAAAAGAAATAGGTCTGTATGACGCTGGATCTGTGTGGACTTTGTTGGGCTTCAGGATGGGTATGTTTTTTGCTTGTTTTCAAATGTAGGATATTGTTCTGTGTGTCTATGTGGTTTGTGTTATTGATGTTGAGGCTTACGAGGCTGGAAAGTTGGTGTTTGCCAGCACATCCCGCAGTAAGTTCGTCTGTCTCTCACGAAGGTGTGCATCTATATCTGAATTAATAGGATTGAATCTGTATGATTCTGTCGTTGGTAGAGGGTAAATTACAGAGATGGTTTCGCTGCTTGACTTTACGCTTCATGGGAGCCGTGAAAGTCGGATTGAAGCCACAGACGAGCCCGACGGTAGGTGTTGTTTGTCTGCGATTAGACGATATTCACATTACAATCGTCGGTTTAGTCTGAATTTGACAAATAATCAAAGGCGATGAACAAGATGATTATTAAATTTTACAACAATATATTAAAATTGGATGATCGATTTGGCTTCATGAAGAAAAACAAAATCCGAAATACCATAAGCAAAATCAGTAATAACGTAAGTTGCCTTAGCTGAATTGGAAATCCCGGCTATATTGAACTACTTCAAATTCTCAATTCTGGTGACCAAGCCTAAACGAATTTTTTTTCCGTCCGCTTGACGCTGTTTTAATGGACACGTGCAGCATCGCCTCGCACGCTGATTATTTCGACAAGCTCTTATTTCTGCCTGCAAACATGATTTGGGTTGCTACAGCTTTGGGTTGCTACAGCTTTGGGTTGCTACAGCTTCTTAAAACAAAAGTATTCTCTTGTCCGCCAATATTACTCATTGTGTGGACAAGTCAAATTTATATAATAGGCATAATTTGTAATTTCTTAATAGTTATTCACGTGTAGTGCCATACCCTAGCAGGATTCTTAACGGAATGATGAATGGGAATTCACCATTCCGGATCGCCTATGTTACAATTGATTAATGTGTACGTGACAGTATGATGTTCACAACATATGCGACAGTACTCGAATGTACAACGTAGGTGCAGCAGTATTCTAGCCAACGATTTTTTAGTATCTCTTAGAACTTTGTTCATCACACATTTCTATTAAAATTCACATTTACTGCACATTTTAAATAGGGCTTACTCCTCATAAGTTCATGCTTTGTGTCGACAAAACATATGTGATGATGATTCCAGAAAGAAAAGACCATTCATTACCTAATATTACGTCTCATCTGCTGCAGACATAGTATCTGAGTCGTGGTGGATCATTATGAAGTTTGATACTGTTTATGAATAAAGTTCAGGAGAAAATCTTTGGTACCATTTGAACATTATTAAAAGAATACCCGGCATCCACCCATCCTTTAACTACACACGTACGTGGAGTAAAAAAATAGTGTACACGGACGTATGTGTCTATAGACAACAATTATATATAGTAGTTCAGCTGTAGTACAGTGGGTGAAGTGTTTTGTAGAGAAGTTATTGTTGAATCTTATTGCTTGTAGAGGTCTGTACATTTAGTAGAATTGTATATATATCGTTGATTGGGGTGCGGTAGAATCGTATAGCTTGTAGAGTTGTATAGCTGGTGGAGTTGGTAGAGTTGTTTGGTTTGTTGTATTACTATTAGGTGTAACAATTTAGTAGTGGTACGTGTAGCAGTGGAGAGAGGTTATGCGTTCTCGACGTGAGCGTAAGGAATCCTGCTATTGATCAGTGGTATATATGTGTGTGTGTGTGTGTATACATAGTGTGTAGTATGCACACGTACTGCGTGTCCATGGGATGGGCTACGACTATAGCTACACAATATTTCATGCATACTTGTATTTGTAAGGGTACAGTTATTGCGTTACGTACACCAATACAACTTTCAGATTTATGTTACGAATTTTCATTTTACTATTCAGATCAGAGTTAAAAAAAATTTAACGCTTGACAGTTAATAATCGTTCCAGAACACGGCAAGTAGCGGCGCTTGTTCAACTGTAACGATTATTCGCACATTTTTAATTCAATCTGACATGATAATGTTGATTATCACGCGCTGTGTCGCGTTCAGGCATCGATTCGTTTCAAATTCATTCTGGTCTAAAGGTACTCCGAAGGAGTGCCTCTAGGCCGGGAAACTTCTAAACGAAACGATATTTATCGTTAGAAATGTCTATGCACATCTCTATATCTGT
>SDVV010039695.1:0-10604 GCA_016164225.1 Gammarus roeselii | reverse complement strand
TGAGCTGCTCATGCACTTTGTTATACTGGAATTAACATTTGCTACCGGTTTCGGATCAGACAATTTTACTGCTGAATTGTTCATATTTTCATTTCTGAATACGATAAGAGGATAGTCGTTGAGTGTATCAGACATACCTGCGTGGGCTGTTTTCTAAACAATATGCACAGCTGCATAGAGAGCCGACGCTTTCACGAACAACCCGTCTTTCATTCACATATGCATAGATCGCTTCCAGATAAGATTTATTTCAACTCTTTATACCACTCGGTTTACTCTACTAAAAGCCTGTTATGTACTCTTTACGAATCCTCTGAGGGATTGGTTACGTCGACGTGACACAATCCTTCCCTGTGAGCAATGGCTTCTCCCATTTAGTTGTTCAGTCCTGAAGGGTTATGTATTTGCACTATATTCTTCAAATTGTGTCGCTTGCCTGATAGCTTATAATGTCACTAAAGAACAGAACATTCCTCTGCCGTCCCAGTTTAGTTCCTACGTTTTTGATTTCATACCGTAGGCTTTCAAATTTGGTTGGTCTGAAATTGTAGTTAAATTTTGTTGTCCCATCACTATTCGATGTGTAGGGATTTAAAATTTCATGGTATTGCGATCACCTTATTTTTCTTTGATTTTTACCTAACATAAGATCTCGTCGATAGTATGAGATCAACTGTTAGGCCCAATGAATAGTTCTTCCACACATTGCTTCAGGTTGTTATGATTGACTAGTCGCATCATCTGGCCACCCCTTCTTGTGATTCCAATGTTGCGCAAATGATGTCAGGTAAGTTAAAATCCCCCAGTAAGATACTTTCATGGGAAAAGATCATCTAGCCCAATTTGTCGTGTAGAACATTTTATACGCCTCTGTTGTTCGTGAATTTTGGTTCACTAGTACAATTTTCAGGGTCATCCCTCCAAACCGCCTAATGTCCCTAGGATTCTCTCATTTGTTGGTGTGGCGGTAGTACTACGCAGTACTGAACGAAGTCTTTCTTTGACATACAACACTGAGCCTCCACCATTTTGTTAAGGAAGTCTTGTCTTATAGGCTTTTTCGGTCATTCGTAATTTATCCGAAAGGCGATTGTAGTCATTCATGTCATTCCACGATTCATTCATTACAACAATAACATGGTTGTTTGTTTGCACTCTTGAATTGAGAAATTCCATTTTGGGCATCAATGACAAGATTTCTTTCCGGCGCTTTGATAAAAAAAAAAATTTCATGTTTGTGCAAACACATCAGCTCATGACTCTTTTCAGAGCCGTTTCGTCGCCTGTCGCCTGTACGTTATACTATCCGGAAAGTAGCGTTTGGTTTCATAGCCGTATCATCTCTCTCACGCCAACATGTTAATTCCCTGCAATGGGCTTCCGCTTGTTCCTGTGGTCCGTCAATTGATTGGTCTGGTCTCCCACTAGTCTCTTGTCCATCGTCGCGTTTCTTTCCTTATGTTTCTTGCCCGTAGTCGGTACTAAGCAAAATGTCAAAATGTGCCATGCCACGTGCATTAAGAACAATTCAGGTATCCCATCGAACACCTTATCCGTGTTGATGACGTTGTTGACATCCTGCACCAGATTTTTGCTTTTACCTATGATTCAATCCACGGTAACATGCCCGCAATTGTACATTTTTTATGGTTCGCTTTTAAGATAATTCTAGTGTTTCAGGATCGAACTGTCGGTCAGGTTATTGTATGCGGAGGTTTTTAATTACTTCGCGGATCATGATTAGGTACTCCTGATAAGTGTCCAGTTATTTCAGCAGAGTAATTAGTGGCTGTGCTGTGGTACAGGGCCGGGAGTAAACTTGACTATTTGCCTTCTGTTGTTTGAACTCGTTGCTTCCAAATGTGAAATTATATCACCTACTATTATTTTTTTGGTTGGTTTCCTGACGACGTCCCCTTGTGCAGCGGTCACAGTTCCTTTAGACGGTCATATGATCACTAAGTTTAGTTGCGAGTCAATCTGCTGATAGCCCGGGCGTCTCGAAGCTGCCACACGTTGTTCACGAATTCAGCTCTCCAGTAATGGTGGGGGCTAACAGTTGGTGTAATCTGTGTCCCTCATGTGTGCCAGCATGTGTTGTCAATCCCAGGCTCAATGAATGTATTGCATTTTAGATTGCACGTTTTGCGCCGCTGACTCCCGTCCCTGCCCTACCGCCAATTAGGCCCTATCTTATTCCTCCACATCCGCGTTTCGGCCCTATTATAGCTACTTGTGTGTGTGGGGGGGGGGGGACGAGTGTGTGTGTATGTGTGAGTGTGTTTGTGTGTCTAGGTGTGTGTGTGTTTGTGAGGGTGTGAGTGTGTGTGTGTGAGTTCCATACTTTTGTACGAGTGATGTGGATGCGTTTGTTGTTTATTGCTCGAGAAGTCTAGTTTTCGTGTAGAGGCCTGTTGTAGCATATTTGACTGATGCGTTGCTACAATAAATTTGATATGATTTGGCTTGAGAAAGTGTCTTCGATGGAACGACCTGGAAAGATGTGTGAAAGAGGACGGAAATGAAGTTGGAGGAGGAAGTGGCAACAGTCGTCTGCACAAAAGAGGTCAGGGTAGGAGGCCATCTACACAACTTAGTTCCTCTAAGGAAGTGGAAGGTCATCTGTTAATGGGACGGAGAGCAACTGTGGAATGAATCGCATTAGGTCGGGAAAGGAGAGAAGGAGATTCAGATTTGTACAGAGGAAGTTCAAGACCAGTGTGACCCCTGATCTGCACCTGACGGTAGGAAGGAGTTCAGAGCGGCTTACCCCAAATTAGGTTCCGGCAACAGCTCTCATGGTATGGAGGTGTGTCGAGCAGCGGATGCGGCCGGAACGTCAAACAGCGCGAGTCCGAAGTTATACCAAAAGATTGGGGTTATACCATAAAGTATGGAAGAGGATAGCAGAAATACGGTGAACGTTACAACCAGCGCGCATGGGTATCAACAGATTTTGCCAATTTCTGAGGGTTGACAACAAGACCCACGGGCTAGCTAGGCCCAACGAGCAAAAAACGGACTGGTATCTGGGCTGGAGACCATTCCTCTGTCATGAAATGTTGCATTTTTAGCACTGCTGAGCAGTGATAACGCAATAGGAACCGGGAAGAGGGTCGTTTGGTGTCAATTGCATATAACTGTTGGAATATATACATTTTCAAATAGTTTAATGGTTTTACTTCTTGGTATTTGAAAGCATTCGAATTTATTATAAAAAAATCCTGAAAGCAATCAGCGCTCCAATTACAGCGATATTATTTTTTCTTGTAAAAATCTGTTCTCTGCCTCTCGATGAGCTTACGAAACTTTGCTTGGCATTAAACGATATATTTCGTAAGGGATTTAATAAAGAAACAGAGGTTTTGAACACGTATCATGAGATCAGTTGACGTTAAATTATCAGTGCCAATGAAAGTCATACAAGTAGAATCAAGGCTCTCGACTTTCGTTCAATAGACTATTTTGTAATATCATAAAAAGACTAATTTCAAAATCAAACATTTTACGTCAAACAACTTGGCAACGGTGATACTTTTGGCCTGGAATATGATATCTTCTTCGGCCGAGAGTACACCCGCCCGAATTTCACCAGAATCGGTCTATCTGTAATGGTATTGCGAGGAGTAAAATATAATTTTTGTTTCTCTAACTGTTTTCATTTCATTGTCACGGATAGACGAAGCACTTTTCTTAACCACACAACCGTCAATGACACTCTTTCCCCAGCTTACGGTGGTAGCCATTATGTCACACGATGTTTATCCACTACCCTTTAACCATTCAAGATAGCAAAAAAAGGCTCACTCGGGTTCCTTAGCTTCGAACGTACAACTTTCAAGCATCGTCAGGAGGGAGAGAGAGACCTACTTGGTCACCGAGCGGTATATTGTCTTTAGTTATACACTAAAACATAAAATTGTAGACAAACTCATATGACGTGCATTCTTCAATACAAATTAAACCAACATATGAAAATATGTAATAACGTCACGTGCAATATATAATTTTTTCTATGCGACATAGAATCATTAGTATATATTCCAATACGCAAAAATCTTAGATATGATGATAAAATGCACGGAAAATGACTAATATTAAAAAAATTAACATGCATATAAAGACAGAGATGTCATTTATTGGGATCAAACAGAAATTAATGCTGGCAAGGTTTAGTGAAGTAGGTACGAGAAACTATACCAATGACCACCGAGTACTGAAACCAAGTCCAAGTCTCTAAGTGTAAATCATACAGCTGGAGAAAAATAGCGGGAGTAACACTCATGATTTCCAATGAAAGGAGATATGGATTCCGATCAATTACATCATATAATACAACATATCACCCTAAAGTTGGAGCTGACAATTAATTAAAAAAAAAGGATTACCAATGTTAAATACATGTGAATTTATAACATATGCTTGTTGAGGTATGTCAAAAGCACACTGATTTTTTGAACAAAGCGGCTTGGAAATATGAACGCAAAAGGGTATTGGCATGATGGAATCATATGACTGACTGATAAAAATCGGCAATGAGAGACGAGACATAAAACAGAATTCCATATATTTTTACAATGATAAGCGTAGAATAGGATCTAATGAATATTGTTTGTGCAGTATTAACTCTCCCATAACATAATGATCCAATATTTAAAGTATTAAAATTTTACAAATCAAACTTACATACATCATACTATCCGTATGTATAGATAAGCAACGCAAGCAAGCGATAGTAACGTTAGTACAGCAAAATAAGAACTTTTTATGTGAAATGAGAATAGCTTTAGATCAAAATGGAACAAACGGAAACTTCGCGTTTGATGCCTGATATTAAGGAACTTGACATGATGGTTGTGTATAAGAATACTGCTACAGTACACCTTGCGCGTCATACGAGGAGACAAATAGGATCGGAGCAAAAAAGCTACGAATCCCCCTCTCAGTAACTTCCTCTCCGAAAGATGGCAAACGAGAAGAGGGAGGAGAGGCCCACGCCGCTCCGAAAAATTGAAATTATGTTTGATTGAAAGGAGTTAGATACGTTGACGCTGAGTGAAATGAAGTTTAAAGGTAGTAGAGAATGTGAGTTTGTTGTGGCAGATGGAAGAAAGTCGGGCTTGGGCACGAGAAAGTGTAGTATTGTTACCGAGTGATCGGTCGGCAAGTAGCGATACCGTGTGGAAGGAAGTGTCCCCTAGATTGATGTGGATTAAGGTTAAGGTCGGTATAGAAATGTTGAAGCTTGTGAGTGTTTACGGATCAGGTCATGGGAGGAGTGAGAAAGAAAGGAGCATCTGCGAATTAGTCTGGCGTGCAATACAACCCGTTGATACTTACCGTGTGAGAATTACAGAAGTAGCGGTTGAGAATGTGATCGGGACGTATGTCGCAGCAGACAGGTATTGACCTCATACGTGTTGAAAATGTAGTGGTCTCCTTCAATTTCTGATCATCTACTGATAAAAAGAAGATAAATTGCGAATCAGAGATTGGCAGCACAATAAAAAAGTGAAAGAAGAAATAGAGGTAGTGAAGGAAAATGAATTGAATGTGACAAGCAGAGCTGAGGAGATTCCGCAGGCTTTGAACCTGGAATATAACAGTTTGAGTTTTGTTTGGTTGCAGGCTAGAGAGAAAATTGACTTCGACAAATATTATAAAAAAAAGGTGAAACGAGTGGTGAGGAGAGCAACGAAAGACGTTGATGAAAGCTGGAGTAGTCGATTTGATCGAAAAATTAGATGAACATAAATATATTCTGGAAAGAGGTGGAAAGGGTGAACATGAGAGAGACGGAAAACGAAGAGGTAGCGAAAGATAAACCGGCCGGTAGTTGGTGGAGAGTGGTGATGTACGGAAGAGGTGGACGGAGTATATTGAGGAGTTGATGAATATAGAGGATGCCCGAGAGGCTGACATAGTTACTGTGGGTTATGATGCACGGATGCCGGTTACTGAGGAAGAGATTGCTGAAGACGACAGAGGTGATGAAAGCAGGGGAAGTGTTTTTATGGACGACGATGCCACTGGGTGCCTAAAGAGGGGTAGATAAACGGTAGCGGAACATTGATGAGGCTTCAATATCTCTGTTTAATGTCGGTCGTGGTGTCGATTGAGTGTCGTGCGCTGAATAAAGGTAAATGAGAAAAGATAATGCAGTACCGCAGGAGGTATCAGTTAGCTGTGTGTGGTCAGAAAGTTGTACGGGAAAGTGCCAACCAACAAGATTGGAGACAGTACGGGTTGGGCGATCAGCGAGGAAAAGTACTGCTTCAGTAGTGGAAGACGTTGTGCAGATCAGATTTTGGCAGTGAGATGAGTCTGTGAGAAGCACATTGCGAAGGGAAAATATGTGTTCTGGGCTATTGTGGATCTGGACAAGGCCTACGATATAAACAACATGAAGTCGTTGTATAGAGTGTTGCGTTTGCATGGAGCGGGCTTAACCTTGTTGAGAGCGGTCCATAGTTTTTATATTGGTAACAGAACATGTGTCCGAGCAGGAAGCGAGGTGAACGCTCGGTTCCCAGTGACTGAGGCAGTGTTACGCTATGTTTCCCTTTGTTATATTTATACATAGATGGAGTGGTCATGGAGGTAAACGCGCATGCAGTTATCTAATAGAAGAGGAATTTAATTGTGCGCGGGAAGAATGTAGGTTAGGTTTTATCAAATCAACTGGGTCGCCAGACAACCCAAATTCCTTTTATACAAAATTTTGGAGAAGCCCCCTTCATAAACGATAACATTCAATCAGCTAGAAGTCGTTACACCATCTTATCTATATTACAAGTTTTTTAACAGCAATCATGCACATCAATCCATAGTTCTACGTGCAATTATACATTACGAACACTAAATTAGCTAATCTAAATTAAGACACATGTGTCACATTCATTTCAGGTAATATGGTAACTAATTCATAACTCGTAGAAAACTTTGACTTGACTTACTGAGGTGATCACAGCTAACGATGGCAACTTTAACGTGTGATTTGATATAACTCAATTCATTTAAAAAATTACTTGTTAAGCGGTCATGGTAGAGGAATTGGTTCTTCCTACACCTGAGTCGAGCCAAAGATACTCATTCTCCAGTTACTTTGACCGAAATAATCTACTGAAAGTCAGACAAAGTATATAGTTGCTGTATCTAGAAAATAAATGCTTTCCAATTCGAACTGTAATTGATTAGCTGAGATCAAAAATCGTAATCGATGCCTTGCCCTACTCGAAATTGGTGACTCGATACTCGAAATTTTTGAGTCGTGCCTCGATAGGTTTCACTTCAAATTGGACGTGAGTTACTTGATAGAGGTTTGCTCGGAACTCAAAGTTAGTGACCCGATGCACGACAATCGAAGTTTAGGAATCCTGAACCCCATTCACCGAGAAAATTCATGCAAGGCCTTTGAGGGACACGAATTTAAGTAGGAGATAAACATTTTGTGTTGATGTTCCCAAAGAATGTTTTCACTCTAAATTTTTATTTCCATTCATTTTATTTTAAAACTTAATAGAAGAGCTATTTTTATTGTAGATTTCAAACTGAACTCTGTCCTTGCTGCTGTTCTAAGTGAAACACCTATTTTGCAGCGTGAAATGGCAAACGGTGGTTCTTAAATATTCATGTCATTACGGCATTATCATGTTACATGAAATCTTTTACAAAACTTCGGATTCCAGCTGTATAGTTCAAAGTCTGTCCGACTGAATGCGATACCTTTTAAACGTACTGTATCAGCTCGACATGGAGACGCTGGTAAGATAAACCAATCAAGTAATCATGATTTGCTTTATGCAAAACACATTACATAATATAGTTGTTGAAAACCTGTAACCTGAAATATGAATCGGCAATGAGCTGTCTTTGATTATTCCCACATAACTTTCAAAATTAGCGTATCAGGGCGATAATAGGCTGCCAAATTCCTAATGTCATATTACCAAGCATTTTTAAGCAGCTGCTTTGTAAAAGTAGTTTTTGTTTTCTAACCTTCTAACATCCTGCAAGCACTGGAAATGGGCATTTACCTTAAATCCTAATCACAGCGTCTCGTATACTCATACTGTCTCCCAGCTGAAATAAAATCTCCGTATATACTCGAACATTTATTATCTAACGCTTCTTAGTTCACATTGTGGAGTTTTGGAAAATTTTGCAGCATCATTACGATGTTGATAACGACAAACATGTTTTAGATTTCTTGAACAATGCATTCATTTATAAACACGGGTTGAAGTTTCATTATTTTGTATAAAAGGATTCCCGACAGGGTTTAATCTTTAGAACGACTCACGGTCAGTGACTATGTCGTAAGCGCCAAGGAAGTTTAACTTCCTTTTTGATAAATGAACAAGGATAATGAATTAAAAAGTCCTGTACAACATACCATAAACTTCCAACGGCATAATATTCCGAAAGGTGAATGGTAGAGTCACCAACGCAGTGACAGGTAGTTTAGACGACTTAATTGATCCGAAGTACCCGTTATCTTGTATATTATATCAAATCAGTTTTCGATAAAATGGTCGAGTATCCTGTCGGCGACGGCAAATAATCCCATGAACATTTAATAGTCAAAATGATGATTGAATTGACGGGGATGTCTCGGGCATCGTGAAAGGCGCTTCATAAGGCGCGGTGGTTATGAGATTAGAATACAAGCACGAGTCATCGACCTCGACCCATCACATCGAAATCTTATCAACATTGGGCAAACTGTTGAAATGTGGCGGAGATGCTGAACTGCGAAACAACAAACGTTGCCTATGAAGCATCTAAAATACAACACTGAGCAGTTCTGCTGCTGACCCGACTAGGGTCACTGCATGATTAGGCAAATGACAATTGGCTAACCCTCCTGTAAAAGTGCAGGTAAAGTAGAGATGCGAAGAACGTAATTAGTTAATGCTACCAATCTCTGTATTTGGAACAATAATTTATTTCACGATTAACACGAGAAACCTACATTAATGTTGGCTTGTGTTTACCTCTCCGTGGAGAATTTTCCCTGTCTTCTTGCAATACACTACACGTCGACAAGAGATTTCCCGATGCGATTTACCTTTCGGATCACAAACTAACTGTATTACTCTTCTGTATACATTAAGCGCAACCTTTCAATGCCATCCATCAAGTCCATAAAACGATGGGTTAGAAGATATTGGGAAAAACTACGAGATTTAACGATCTGCAGTTAAATAAATGTTGTGGCGTATTGCACTGTCCCTCTCAAGTAAACATAACTGGCACAAATATAAAATAATCGGATGCTCCTGAAATTGTTTTTAGTTACCTTTATTTTAGAAAAGTAGTTGCCAGCGGCGAAGTTTAACGGACGGATCTAAAATCTCTTTTTTGTATCAAAGAGAGGGCTTCAAGAAGAATTCAATTAACCCTCAAAAGAATCCTTCCTGGCAAGTCCTTTACTTATT
The DNA here is from genome assembly GCA_016164225.1 of Gammarus roeselii. Classification (NCBI taxonomy): domain Eukaryota; kingdom Metazoa; phylum Arthropoda; class Malacostraca; order Amphipoda; family Gammaridae; genus Gammarus; species Gammarus roeselii. The sequence goes on along the minus strand of SDVV010039695.1, from coordinate 1,164 downwards.
TCCTGGAGTTCTTGAGTTATGAAATCGGATGAGGCGAATCGTGTGATGTCAATTTGAGTCTCAGTCCCAGTCGGTTCCGATGGCATGATGAAAGCAGAATACACGAGTGTCTTTCTGAGACGACTCTGACATCCTTACCATATGCACGGGGATTGTGCGTATTGACATGACATTAGGGTCAGAAGAGTCAGGGAAGGATATTCTAGAGACATCGTTACCAGTCATATTCCATCATTCTGAAGAACAATCGAGATCAACGTAGCATTGTTGAAAGTTCAATGTCATAAAATTATCTAACAGTTCATTTAGACGAAATTTTGTAAAACCCTTTTCCTTTTAACCTTTTGAATCGGACTGTACCTTTCATCGACAGAATCGTTTCCACATTTCACCTTAGTATCGTTCACAATATTTTCGAATTTACCTGATGCATGTTGGACCATATTAATATGGATGATACAATTAAGTAGTCTTCCTAATCAAAAAACAGATTGACATGTATGATCAGAAATGAAAAATTCTCTTCATAGCATATTTTTGCAATCCTAATCAAATTGTATACAAAGCGACCAACATCCTTACCAGAAAAAAAACATCGCATATCAGATCATAAGTTAATAGTTCTATTCCTGCAATCGCCAGTTTATTTTTGCTGTCATTGAAAGCAGGCTTATAGTGCAATAAATTGGAAGATATGGTTGTATTTTGGGACGTTTTCTTACAGATGCAGACGGAATGCCAAATACTCCCCTAGTAAGGGTGGGCGACGGCAAGTCGCACCACTTACGTTCTTATGCATTCGCACACATTCCAAAACTTATCTCAGACTAAGCCCTTAAGCGTTGAAGAATCCGGACGACACACACTTTGGGTGAAGGGTATGGTCCGAGATCATTGTCAGCAGCAGGGCCGACAGCTTTCACTTTTTTACTCCTGCGGTCTCATAATTGACTGGTTCTCTTCCAGCCACGTCCATTCCAACAAAACAGCGAAACACATCAGTCATTCACTACCCAATCCATCCAGAGGTAGGTATTCTACCAAGCTTACGCCCACTTACCTTCGTTTTGATAACACATATCACCCAACTCCTAACATCCATCCTCGCCGTGTGTCCGAAACACCGCAGAACACACGAATCTACTCTGAGTTTCAACCTAAATA
>SDVV010039694.1:0-10604 GCA_016164225.1 Gammarus roeselii | reverse complement strand
CCACATCACCAACTAGGCACCACATCACCAACTAGGCACCACATCACCAACTAGGCACCACATCACCAACTAGGCACCACATCACCAACTAGGCACCACATCACCAACTAGGCACCACATCGCCAACTAGGCACCACATCGCCAACTAGGCACCACATCATCAATTGTGCACTTGCAAACCGCGTCACTTGAATGTTTACCAGGTTGGGATGCGTGGAACATCTAATGAACTTTAATATTAAAAATGCACTATTATGCACATTGGAACACATTACAAAATTTGCTTATACGAGGGCATTTCTGCATATGACAAGTCGAGCAACAACGAGATTTTGGAGTATTCATCACCAAAAATTTCAAGTGGAAAAACCTATATGGAAGCTAGCTACAAGAAAGGCAATTAACTCCTTGGATATGTAGCTAACAATCTTCACTACAAGTCCAGGGACATCGTTCTTCTGTTTTATACTCCACTCGTTAGGCTCCAAATGGAATTTGTTGTAAAAGATTTCTCCCCTTAACTTAGAAGGGATATCAACAAGACAGAACGTGTTCTGAGCCGAAAAACTAAAATTATTCCGGAACAGAGAAATAAAACACACCCATAATGACGCTGCAAACGAAATTGAAATCATTTGCAAGTAGACGACTAAGAGGTTCGCTAATAGAACCCTTCTAATACCTAAAGAGGTTTATTAGAGCTCGCCCGTAGGCCCACTTTGATCGAGATGATAACCAGAGAAAATAAATGCAGATACTAGGCCGGATCCGACAGAAAGGGGGATGGCCGACGGCAAGGCGCCCCTCACACTCCTCTCATACACGCACACTCAAACAAATTTAGCAATTTTGCGCTAAAAGGCCTGCCAAGGCAACACACACTCATGGTCAGAAGTGCGGACCGAGGTCGGTGTCAGCAGCAGGGTCCGACTGTGAAATTGGTCCACCTCTGTTGCGTCAAAGTGACCGCCCCCCTCTACCCATGCTCAAGACGTTTTTTATCGAGACGCAAAGGGCGTTTCATCCACTCATCTATTCCCAACCATTCTCCACTCCCGTCCATCCATTGCACGCTCCCTCGCTATCTCCACATTTATTTATCTCCTTCCTATTGCCTGCTTCACACCATCCATCCACTTGAAATTTGCTCTACCTCTAGGCCTATGTCTACTCAGTTCCGCCTTCATCACCTTTTTTCCCAATCGCACATCATCCATCCTCACCATGAACCCGAACCCTCTCAAAACGCGGTAATCTACTCTGTCTTCAAACTTCTAAGTCTTCCCCGTTCTAATTCGAATAACTGCGTCATTGATCCGTTCTCAGTGTCACTCCAGTCATGTTCCTCACAAATAGCCTTCTTTTTCTGCCCTCAACCTCTATGGCTCAGCTCCGTTGAGCAGAGTTGGAACAGTTACTCCCTCATACAACCCTCTTTTTGCTTTTATCCCCAATGCCCTACAACACCCTTCAGTGCACCCAACACTTAACATCCTTCTTTCACTCTCGACTTTACCCCTGTTTCCACTAGTCCAGTCTTCTCCCCATAAAAGCCTTGAAACTGAGAACATAGATCTTCCTACAATAACTCGCTATTCAGAAGGAAACTAATTCTGCTCGCATCGACATTCCACGAACATCTCCTTACTTTACTTTTCCCCACGTTAACGCGTAACTTCCTACTCTCACACACTCTACTAAACTCAGGCAGCACAAATTCTCCTCAGACTGCACCACATAAAAAACACTGTATCACCCGCAAACCGTAATTGAAACAACTGCCAAATCGGCCCATTCGCTTCCAACAGCTCTAAGCCACGACCCAATACACTCGCGGTCACCTCCCTTACCACTCCAACCATGTGTAGATTGAACAGCCAAGTAGACGCAACGCCGCCTTTTCGCCGTCCCACTTTCACTGTGAACCAAGCACCCACCTTGGTCCCAACTCTAACACATACGTACTCTGCAGCCAACATGTAAACTCGGAACCGCCTACAACAGATTTCTGCCCTTTCCATACAAACGCAGCCACCTCTGTAGCGTAGGCCTTTTTTCGTCCATTAAGGCCTTGAACACATCCTTTTCCTTTGCAATGCACTTCTCACAGACTTGTCTCACATCAGGAACCTGATTGGCGCACCCTATACTACTCCTAAAGACACCCAGTTCCTCGCTAATTGCATTTTCCGAACTGTCTCTAATTCTTGTGAGAAGCACTCTTTCGTACATTTTACCGACAACACATAACAGACTGATACCTCTCTAGCGGCAGCATTCATTTTTAGCTCATTTGCTCTTTAACAACGGAACCGCGCCACTCAAGCGACACCACGTCTAGCACAAATTTAAGACTCAATAGCCTCACCAACCATTTGAACAAGGTTACCCCACCTTTCTTCAAGCACTCGGTCGCAACGCAGTCCAAACCACGTGCTTTCCCTGCTTATATCACCTCTACCGCCGCCTGCATTTCTTTCTTAGTAATTTCCGCAACAAGTCTCTCTTTCAAAATCGTCTTTTGTGCACCACCACCCACATGGAGAACATTGTCAGCCTCTCTGACATCCTCAACATTGAGCAACTCATCCAAATACTCGCCCTGCCTCCATTTTTCAACAACAGTTGGTCTTTTTCATCGTTCATCATTTTCTCCTTTCCTGCCTTCCCTTTCTCATCCTCTTCACCTCTTTACAGAACATCTATTTGTTCTCCTCCAACTTCTGGTACAACTGTCTGCCCCACCTGGCATTAGCGTCTCTTTTGGCTCCTCTCGTCCCTCGCTTCACCGTTTTTTTTATTTTCGTATATCTATAGCTGCCATCGGCCACCGCTGACCTCGCTTGCACCACTCCTCAAAGATTCTTTTCTTTTACGCCACCGCTAATTTGAACCATTCGTTCCACCTCTCGCATCCTTTTCTTCTGCACCCGCCAACGCGGAGCACACCACATACATTTTTTGCACAGTGCAACGACTCATCTTTGAACGTCTCCCATTCTTCGTTCACATTTATCAGGTCCTGTCCTCCCTCACACCTGCGCGAACTCTTCAGCTCTGCTTTCCACGTTCAGTTCATTCACCATCACTACCTCTCTTCCTCCTCCAACTCTTTTTTGTTCACTTTCTACCTCTGCCACACTTTTAATCTTCCTTCCACCAGTTTATGGTCAGATAATCCTCCACCATCCCCTCTCAACACCCACACATCCAACAGCTTCCCCATCATTGCCCTCTAAATCAGCAAAAAATACATCATTGCTCTCTCCATCATGGCACCATGGGCCATCCTTACCCATGTGCATATTTGTGGATATCTCAATTCTTGAACAAGCTGTTTTCAACCAATAGCTCCTGCTCCGTCTGCTTCATACACAAACCTATTAGTTTTTTTCCACTGTCAGTTCTACCGGTAAAGCCATACTTCCCTACCACATATTTGTACCACTACATCTAGCTCCAACTCTCGCATTTTGGAAGACCAGTACAACTATCTATACGCTCACTCGGGCCACATCAAAATTGCTCCCTCTATTCGTCATTCATCTCTCAACCAGATCCGTGAGCAATTACAAAAACCTATCTTTCAATAACTAACTTCACTTACACCCAAATAAAATAAGAGGACACCCCCTTCCACTCAGTAACGTTACTAGCCAACCGATCACTCGATATCAGCACCACACCTTCTCGTGCCCATCTTTCCTACCCCCGATTTTTTTCTGCTTATCATGCTAAATTCACACTCACCTTTAACTTTCAACTTCGTCTCATTCAGCGCCAACACATCGTACTTCTTTGTCACAAGCATCTCGTCAATCTCTCTCCTCATTGCTGGATTAGTGCTAAAACCACGCTGATTCAGCGACCCTAACAATAGAGTTCGGAGAGGTGTGAGCTTTTCCTACCCTGCTCGTCTTGCAATCTTTGTGGGAGGAGTTTACAAAGTGAGAGATCCCTAACCCCCTCACTCCGTCCAAATTAGTCGGGTTCAACGTCAGGGCCCGCTCGATTGGAAAAAACATAGGGTTACGGCGGATAAATCTGCCGAAAATGCCTATACGTTAAAATTTCCAAGTTCACATCCGCCGTAATTTATGTGCGTTGAAATTTTCCATGTGCGATTCACCGCAGGCACTGTGCGTTGAAAATTCTGACGTCAGCTCCGCGTATGTCGATTGCGTCAAGATATCTTGACAGTGATACAACGTATGTTACGATGCGTTGGAAATTGTTGAGTTTTTGCGTGTCAAAATTTGATATCCACTGCAGAGGAATGAAATCAAAGGCATATTGGCCAACAGCAATCGAACAATGAAGGGCCAAAGTTCCAAAAGACTACACACTTCAATTAGAAAGTGTAATTTGTTCGACCAGCCAAACGCAATCGATTTCTTATAAACACGCTCTGTGATTGGTCAACATAGACGCTTTTGCTCTACTCTTACTCCCGCTACATTCCACTGAATCAATGCTGTTAGAGTTGACAAGATTATTTTGACGTGTGTGGTTGTCTCTTACGTACGGTGGTCCTTTGGTCTGGTAATCGTGCAAGGATGCAAATTAATACTCTTGCGTAGGGCCACCCATTATTGAAACAAAATGGATAGCAACTAAGTGCTCTATTTCTTATGAATCATGTGATTCAAACTATATTGCCCCATCAGACGAGCCTCAGCCGTTATTTTGGAAAGTGTAACGGTGGAAGAAAGTGATACCTAAAATAGTTTTTGCATATTCATTTTTTCAAACTCTCACCATGCACTTTATCTATTGCCAGCATCGACACTTTCATAAAAAAATTCCTCGTCTAGGAATGTGTGTTATGTGAAGAATTGCAGCGGGCATAAGCAATATAGGTCAAGTCTCTAGTCGAGTATTGTTAGAGAGCAGGTCTGCATCCACAGGTACCAGCATTCTGCACAGCGCGTATTTGAACGGAAATCCGTAGCTATTACGATTAACCTAATGAAAAACATCCTACCTACTTTAAATGAGGGATAAATGTCATTGATCTTTTTTATCTATTGACTTGTTACTGAATATGATCACTGGGACAAGACTAGACTCTGGATTTGCTATCCGACTTGAACGATGCAGCAATTGAAGCTGAGGTGAACGCATCATCATAGTAATAACGCATCTGCTGTCCAGTACTTATTTTGAACGCGTTTTGAACCGGAAGCTAACAGCGTCGTCAATATATGCAAGCCGGTAGTCCCGCACCTCTTCTAGGGAGGTATTTCATCAACACTAATATGCCCCATCGTTATTTTACTCCTAGTAGTTGACGACCAAACGAATAGCATCAAGCGCAAAGAGGCCTTTGAGCTTGAAGGCGCACATTTACCCATCATATTGTGTACTATTCTACCGCAGTGGCCGTGGTTCAAATTTTCAACGCCCCGCGCATAGCATTGCTACAAGATTTCCGCTCATTGCGCTCGATCGATGTACACTGCAACGCCAGACCATCCGCCGCAAGGAAGGAACTTTTCCATATAGACATCAGGCAGGGGTTTACAGTAACAGGATTCTGAATCTCTCGCAACAGGGCTTCCTAATAAGTAGCATCTTACGACATGTAAAGAGTTAGGGTGGCAATATTCTACTACCATGCCACTGAGCAAGCCAGTATTACTCCAAATAATAAATACTTCTATAATTCAGTGACTGGGTTACCGTCTTTAGTGATACGAGAAAGAAAAGAAACTGAGCACGAGAAAATGTAACCCTTCACTTGCCATGCTAATAACTACATACGAACTCAAGCTCAAAAACATTCTGAAAGGAATGAAAATAATGAACAACTATTGCAGCTAAAACCGTTCAGAAAATTACGCCGAAAACTTTTCCAATCACGATACCAACATAGTGGAAGAAGTTTTCACATGCTATGGGTAATAGTAATAACGTCAACACCTCTAAAAAATGCCACCACAAACACTGGGAGACTAATTCACCCCCTTAATAATAACTATGGCAAGAGGACTTGTGGCGCCTTAGGTGGAAACATCCTTCATTAGCGCTCAGCAGCCCACGAATGATGGGCAAAACATTTAGTCTGGGCTAGTTGTACTGCAAATTCCATTTTGAAGTCTGCTCGGCCCGTTCTGTGCCTACTACTATACAATACTAAGGATCTGTGCAAATTTCAGACGAACCTAGGGTCACTCTTTCTATTTCTTGGTTCAGCTTCATTTTATTCATTGACACTCGTTGTACTACCATCACTTTGTTCAGTGTCGCTTTCTTCAGCGTTATTTGTTCAGCATTCCAGCACTGCTCAGCCCGGAAGGCCCCCCTAATGGCCGGTGCTGAGAGCAGCACTGCCGGCGTCTGTATCTGTCAGGAGCGCGGACTGTGGCGGTATGGGAAAGTATAGCAACTGGTCGGTGCTGAGAGGGCCTTGGTTCTACTCTCCTGAACATTTGGGTTTAAAATGAGACATCTGGGTCTTAAATTATTCATCTGGATTTAAAATAACACATCTGGGTTTAACATATTTGCTCAATATGACTGCATTGCAGGATTTTGCGACCAGTTTATTGATTGGATGAGGACTACATGAATTGTTGTCATCACAAATCAATGCCAATTTAAGAGTTCTAAAAGGGAGTTTTGCAATTTATAAACAAGGCCGAATGGTAGGGCTCCTTAACTGTTTCATAAATGTATATCTTTCTTCCCAGTGATTTTTCTGATTCATTTCGAAACTAAACTTATAAGGTTCTATTAATCCAACCACATTGAGGAATTAGATCACAGTTATCCTAATTTGTTGTTATCTACTGAAATAAGCGACGAACCTTCAAGTATTTAAAGTTTATTTAGGTATGATGACATGTTGACAAAATTACTGAAATATCAGACTACACAGATAATAGCTACGTACGTACCATGTCTTCGTCAACATGAGCTGTTCTGAAGACAACCATTTGCTATTTGGATGAATTGAATATTAACTTACAACTACGGTTGGCGAGTAAGTTTACCACTACATCCTATCAACCAATGGACATTGTTGAAGGACATTCTCTATTCTCAATTTATGTTTAATCTCGATACAGATAAAAGCATCTCATTGGATCATTGATTTTAGTAAAATTAAGCAATATAAGTATGGTCAACCACATTTAATTTATCATGACAATTTACTATTTCAACAGTAGTGTAAAGGGTCCCTAAAACGGCATTCTAGAGTCTCTTTGGGGGGGGGGGGTAGGGACGGGGGCCAACGGCGCAATGCATGCAACCTCAAGTTTTGCGAGCGGGTAGGAACCGGTTTGGCGCGTAAGTCAGTTAACGGGTGACTCATTTGAATTGATGAATAGCTTTTGGAATATTTTTATTTACATAAAGGTATTAGCATTTCAATGATTGGGTATACAGCATTGCAACTTCATTGCATGTCATGTTGCATTTATGCATTTTCAATGCTGGGTGCCCTGAATGTTTTTGGGGTAATGACAACATACATTTATGAGATAATTTTTTATTTATAATAAATCTAACAAGTACATAATAATTTTTACATGCATTTTTCAAGCTTGGTATCATTTCTACGTCGTTCGATATTGATCAATTTACACTTGGCATAAATTCAATTAGTTTATTGTTATTTTCTGCGCTTGTTTTTATCAGTACCCTTACGCTCTGTTCTATTTACTCCTGCAGTACTCCTTCATTCATTTTTCTCTACTGCGAGCTATCACATACATGGAAAAAGATGCCATTAAACTGATGACTGAAACATTTCTTCTCAGGAGAATAGCCCAAGAGTATATTTGACTCACTTGTAGCGGTCGGATGCTTGATATTGAATTTAGCCAATGTTCTGTATATTATTCAGTCGTTTATTTCACATGCATATAATGTCTATAGGTAGTTGACGAGTTGATGTTTGTATTTTGGGTTGATGCAGCAGCTTCGTTCGAGATTCTATCTACCCCATAATGCATTATCCAGGTTTAAGTCAGATTCATCGGTGTTCCATTGACGCGGTGTTCCAATAGCGCGAGTACCTGAACGATATGGTTTTATTGTAAGTTATAATATTGTGTTATGTATTCTTAGTAATGATCGCTTGATATATGTCTGATTTTTGTATTGTTTTAGGAATTATAGAGCTATAGGAATTTTTAGGATATTTAAGGTTTGCATTGTCCATGTAGTACACTATTTCAGGCATAATTCATAGGTTGTTGCATCATTTTGGTATTTTATAAGTATACATAACATTCTGTTACGATTAAGCCGTGGTTACTTAGTAGGAGAGTGATTTCATCAGATTTTGTATGTACTATAGCGCGTTCTTGAAGAAGAATTCCATACCATTTACGAAGGGTTTCAGCGTATGTTGCTAGCATGTCCTGGTATCTTATTTACGTCACTCATTTGGTTGGTTACATGCTTTTTCTCGTTTGTCACGGTTCTTAATGTATGTTTTGGGTATGGTAGAGAATTGATCTTCTTGATGTGTTATTGCTCAAGTTTTAGAATGTGTCCTAATATTCCGATATTGTATTATATACAATACCGGAATATTAGGATATATAACGTTTGTACCTGCAATGTTGAACATTATTTCGGGTATAATTTAGTTACATGTTGTATATTTTTCGTGTTTTATACATCTTCTTACATCCTGGTACAAGGTTTGAAGTGGTTATTATAGATATAGAAGAGTCCATTTGTAACAAACTCGGTCCTGCTGTTAGGTTATTGTATGTTTATTATACAACCATTCTTCAATGTTTTGGAGGAGTTGGAGGTGTCCCATGGGCAAAAGCTCATTGTGTTCATGCCTATTTGTGTAAGTAGACCGAATTTACTATGCTGGATACCATAGTGTATTACATTTTGATTGTTAATTAGAGCAGAGTAGAGCATCTTATTTGCTTTTTTTATAATTGTTGTTGTTTATGTTGTATGATTTTTCCACGATAATCATACGAATGTATGTTTAAGTAGTGTAATTCCAACCTGCATCTTTGAGGAATTTTGTCATTGAACCCTAGTAGGTGTATCGTTGAACGTTTTAGGAGACTATCTACTGGATGGAGGGGTCCTGGTGTAGCGGTGACTTACTCTCTTTGGTTGTCATTTGGAGTTCGTCCAAGTTCAACTTGATTTTGTAAGTTCTTGTGGACGTCGATCTTAAGTTCCATTCATTGATTTGTTAGAGAGGTTATCTGACAAGCTGCCAACCGTTATAGTGATTTACTAAGGACGTCAGTGAACAGATCCGCAGATTTTTATGACCACAGTCTTTGAAACTCAAGTTAGCCCCATTCTCGACCACTGGACCTGTGTATAGGTTCTGGGTTATGTCCAGGATGTGACTTTGCTCGACGTTGTTCAGAGATGAAGGATTAGACAGACGCATGGTTCGTCTGATGTACTGTATCGTGACTGGGTGTTACCTCTAAATTTGTTATATATCACTGGTAGATTGCTGAGTAGTGACCTAGTAAAGCATTGTAGAGTTCGCTGTTACGACACAGTGGGCTTGAATTTTATCCTACTAGAGACATAATATGTAAGTTGGTTCTGTAATTTGTTATAGATTTGGACATGTATCGTAGTAAAAATATCATTATCCTCATGAACTCAGTGTTAAATGTCAGATATTTTCGGTATGGCTGTTATGTTATTAGTATACTATCTTTGTCATGAACTAGATCACGTGGGATATTGGAGCAAGATTTATTATCTGGGAGTGGTAGGATACACCGTATATAATAGTTAATCAATGTTGTTCAGGGTAGAGTAGAGGATCTTATTAAGCTTTTTTATAGTTGTTGTATGTTTTGATTGGTTATCAGAGGAATATATTTTTGTATTTGATGTAAATTCGCTAGTTTTAATGGAATGTTGGATATAGAATACGCTTACACGGCACCAGGTTTCACTACTCGCTTTTTTTAGGATGAAATTCCCCTGTCGTTTATAGAGCAACTCTTTAAAAACTAAGTAGCCCCTGTTGTGGGCGTAAGTCATTCTAATGTATACATAACATTGGAATAAGTCATTTCTATGGTATGGTTATGGTAATTATGGTACTGTTGTAGTTAGTTCTTGAATGAGAGTAAACCTTGTTGTGTGCGATGTCCGTATGTATGTGTGGCAACTGGCGTGCGTGTAAGATGATCGCCCCTTGGGAAAAGAGGGCTAAAGCCTTAGTGTTCGTGTAACTATGCCCGAGTTCGTACGTGCCGTGTGCCCTCCGGGCGATCGTAAAAGGATACCATCATGAAGTCAACTGACTAGCTTAGTTAAGTCTACTGTAGTTTTAGAGAGTTTTACTAACCCTGCAAGATAGTATGACGCAGTTTAGTTAGAGTAACAATAGCTGATTAGTACTCCATGACCGTTGACGACAGTGTATTCAAGAAAGGGAGCCCACATTAAGTTCCCATCTTATTGATGAAGTTAGGAAACTCCCGCCAAATCCAAGTAAGTTCCCATTGTAAGTGTGATGAGTTGGTTACATGCCCGATTGTTTAAATTAAACTTAAAATTCAGTGTCAACACTTATCTAAAAGTGTATTCTAATGAAATTAGGCGTGTATAGCTGTGGGAAAGGAAATAATTCCCACAAT
>SDVV010039693.1:0-10604 GCA_016164225.1 Gammarus roeselii | reverse complement strand
TGGTGCTTGCACCGTTTACAGACGAGTGGTGCTTGCACCGTTTACAGACGAGTGGTGCTTGCACCGTTTACAGACGAGTGGTGCTTGCACCGTTTACAGACGAGTGATGCTTGCACCGTTTACAGACGAGTGGTGCTTGCACCGTTTACAAACGAGTGGTGCTTGGACCGTTTACAAACGAGTGGTGCTTGCACCGTTTACAGTCGAGTGGTGCTTGCATCGTTTACATACGAGTGGTGCTGTGGTGCTCGCACCGCTTACAGTCGTGTGGTGCACGCACCGTTTACAGACGTGTGACGCTCGCACCGTATACCGAATTGTGGTGTTTGCATCGTACGCCGAAGTAATAATCATAATAATAACTTTATTTAAACCATCAAAAGCATAATACATTGCTCTTAAAACATAAGAAATTTTGATACTGAACTTGAATAAACTAATAAGAATGCGAGCACTTCGCCAAGGTAAGTCGGACAAATCGAATCAGAAAGTACGTTAGAAATAACTTAGCTCGTATAGAGCACGCGTATTATTTTCCTCCTTGAGTGTACAGCATTCCTCTCCTTCATCCTAATATTGACACAGCGAAGGCGTCACTAGTATTGATTGCCATGATGATTTTGTGGCTAGAAGCCATTTCTCAGGCATCAGGTTGTGTGCCGCTTCACGAATTAATACTAGTTTGAGATCGGAAGCGTTCACACCAAATACACTGCTCGCGGACGCTTGTGGCAGGACCAACATCAATCGGCGAAAGGTGTCATTGAGTCTCATTTTTGGTCGTCTTATCTTAAGTTAACAGAAATCTCTCCACAGTACATTGTAATAAAGAAGTGTGGTGTTCGCACTGTATTTAGCAGTGTGGTGCTTGCGCAGTGTACTAAAGAGTGCTGCTCGCACCGTACATTGAAACGAACAGTAGAACACTACAGAAGTAAGGCTGTTCTTTGTTCTGGAAATTAATTGAAAGGGGAGCCTCTCCTCGCATCGTAGAGCTGCTTGTGTTCTGGTACAGAGAGCAAGAATTTCTTGCGCGATGGGGCAGTTCAAAATCAGCTCTTTATCATTGTATCAATGGGATTAGACAAGGAGGTCCATTGTCGTTATTGTTGTATAATGTTTACACCAATGATCTGAATTACCTATTAGGTAGGTAGAACGTAGAGTGTCATGTTGCCAATTGCTGTGGTAATAATCTTACCGATGCCGATGATGTGATGTTAATAGTTCCAACTCGATCGGCATTGCAGAGGCTTCTACGTATTTGTTGTAACTTTGCTCGGCCCTGTGATACTGTGAATAACACCTCAAAAACTGTGATGTTGGTCAGGCCAAAGGGTCGTAAGCGATACTTCTCGACTGATGTTAAGTTAAATGGTGACTCTCTTGATTTTGTGGACAAATTTCAGTGCATTTGTCACATCGTTCCTATAGATTGCACTATTGAAGAGGACGCTGCTCAGCTGACCAGACAACAAAATGCCGTTGGTAACATGCCAATACGGAAGATCTACTCACCAAAGGAAGTTAAAATACTGCCCTTCAAATCATATTGTTTCCAAATTTACTGCAATACATTGTGGAGAGATTTCTGCCAATGCAATAAGAGAAAGCTGTCAGTGAGCTATAATGAGACTTATCGTCGACTGATGCAGGTCGCACGTTCGGCGTCTGCGAGCAGGGTATTTGCAGAGAACATATTGGATCAAATTTAAGTACTTCTTCGTAAAGCGGTAGACAGCCTCATGACCAGAGGAATGACTTCTCACAATAATATCCTCGTTGCAATCTGCACTGGCGATATGCTCGCTTTATCGTCAATGTTAGGACGTTGGAGAAAATACTGTACACTTTGGAAGGCAGATCGTGTCCGTCAAGTATAAAATTGTCGTTTCTAATGTTTTTCGTGATTTGACTCGTCTACCTTACCCTGTCGGATTACTCAAATTTCTATTAGATTAAGTTGTGTATTAAATGTACTTCTATCCCCTTGATGTTTTCACATCTCTGCACCGTGTACAGAGATGTGATCAAACCGTATCCAGAAATGTGCGTCGCGCACAGCACATTGAATGTTTGGGATCAGACCGTATAAATAAAAGCAATACTCTCATCGTATACTGCTGTGCGACGTTCGTAACGTTTATTGCAGCGTGACGTTCGTAACGTTTATTGCAGCGTGACGTTCGTAACGTTTATTGCAGTGTGACGCTCGTAACGTTTACTGCAGCAGTGTGACGCTCGTAACGTTTACTGCAGTGTGACGCTCGTAACGTTTACTGCAGTGTGACGCTCGTAACGTTTACTGCAGTGTGACGCTTGTAACGTTTACTGCAGTATGACGCTTGTAACGTTTACTGCAGTGTGACGCTTGTAACGTTTACTGCAGTGTGACGCTCGTAACGTTTACTGCAGTGTGATGGTCGTAACGTTTACTGCAGCGTGACGTTTGTAACGTTTACTGCAGCGTGACGTTTGTAACGTTTACTGCAGTGTGACGCTCATAACGTTTACTGCAGCGTGACGTTCGTAACGTTTATTGCAGTGTGACGCTCGTAACGTCTATTGCAGTGTGACGCTCATAACGTTTACTGCAGCGTGACGTTCGTAACGTTTACTGAAGTCTGACTCTCGTAACGTTTACTGCAATGGGACGCTCGTAACGTTTACTGCAGTGTGGCGTTCGGAACGTTTACTGCAGTGTTACGTTCGTAACGTTTACTGCAGTTTGACTCTCGTAATGTGTACTGCAGTGTGGCGTTCGTAACGTTTACTGCAGTGTGACCATTGCAACGTTTACTGCAGTATGACGCTCGTAATGTTACTGTAGTGTGACGCTCGTAACGTTTCTTGCAATGTGACGCTCGTAACGTTTACTGCAGTCTGACTCTCGTAACGTTTACTGCAGTGTGACGTTCGTAACGTTTACTGCAGTGTGGCGTTCATAACGTTTACTGCAGTGTAACGTTCGTAACAAATACGGAAGTGCGGTGATCGCGACGTAAACAGAAGTGTGACGCTTCAGAAGTGTTGCGCTCGCACGCAGGATGTGTGGCGCTCGCGCGACGTACAGAAGCTTTGCGCTCGTCGCTTATGCTAAAGAGCGGTGCTGGCACTGTCTGCAGCTGTGTTGGCCCTCCGTATGCCTGTCTTGGGCCAGATTGCTTGATTTTCGTTTATCACTATCTTCCAAACGGTGTATCATGAAAGCTGCCGTGTTGTTTGGAAACAACCGATGACTGAAAGGGAAAGCGTGTCTAGCGTCGTTGCTCAAGATGCCGCTAGAGGCGCTGGTTGTGCACAGAGGTTGACCCAGATTATGGTTACCGGTTCCCATCGTGGTGGTCGGCTGCAGAGGGCGTACGTGTGCCAAAAGACGAATACTTTTCTTAACACTTCAGCTTGAAAGCAATAAGAAGCTTTTCATGGAGAGATCACGTTAGCTAACGATCATGGGAGGATACGCAAGCTAAAGATCATGAGAGAATACGAAGCTAACAATCATTAGAGAATACGTAAGCTAACGATCATGAGAGAATACGTAAGCGAACGATCATGAGAGAATATGTAAACTAACGGTCATGAGAGAAAATGTGATTTATCGATCATGAGAGATAACGTGAGCTAACGATCATGAGAGAATACGTAAGCTAACGATCATGAGAGTACGTGAGCTAACGATTATAAACTTTTCGTATTATAATCGCCTCACATCGTTTGGTCATATTTTAAACTGTTAAGTGCCATCACTAAACGTCGCTGTATATAGTAGCTAAGGTAATGACGGCAATTTAATTCAAGCGACTGCAGTTAAGGTCTCCCACGGTAAGGGTTGGACACGATTATGTATCGCGGTACAGGTTTCCAACATTTTGTCCAATTGACAGGAGAGTTTGAGTTGGCCGAAGTAACTGAGAATGTAACTAGACACTGTAGCTGGCCCGTCACTGGCTTTAGTAAGGATTTTGAACCCTCGTTTCACACGCATGTATTAGTCAGTCACCTGACCACACCGTGAGGACATTCAACTCGTGCTGTTGCAATAGCATTGGCATGTTGCTGCCGCGTTGGTCAGTCGGGGCCCAGAACGGCATTGCGTTCGAGTAGAGAGTGGCTCTCACAGATTGATCGACTATTAGTGTTTGAGCAGGAACACAGCTGGGGTACTTGTCCAATCGAAATTTGAACCTCAAGATGCAGCCCACGTTTTTTCTCACGTATTCCCAGTGGCATTTGATTGAATAGCTGAGGTGCTCGGTACGTGAAACTTGAATGCTACGGTTTGCGTCTGATTTCCCCCCCCCCATCAGTTTTGGCTCTCCATCCCCACATTGGAGATCCGTGCAATTGGAAAAAAAACATTCCATCAATAAATTTAAACTTTATCAGTAGCACTAGCGCTGCTGCAAGTGTTGCACACCCGACGTACTAAAATTAAACTAAATGGGTCTTACGGCAACGGAATAATAATTATTCACTTTCAAGGTCAGACAAACTCAAACCTCGAACTTTTAGCAAGTGCCATACATGATGTATGAAATGAATACACCTGGCACAAGTCACACTGTTTCATGGGACTCCACTTGACCTTCCCGTCCAGGCCCCGGCGTGTATCTCATGCACAATGCGTCGCCCATTTTGCGTGCGACGGCGTACAATTCTTACCGCCCACATGTCAATTGGACTCGTCACGTATTTCTGTTTGATCATAATATTTTTTTCCTGTACGAGTGTCTTCGCTATTATTTTCTCCCTAAACGAGAGTCTTCACTATTATTTTCTCCCTGTACGAGAGTATCTTCACCATTATTTTCTCCCTGAATGTGAGTGTCTTTACTATTCTTTTCTCCCTAGATGAGTGTCTCCACCATTATTCTCTCCCTACATGAGTGTCTTCACTATTATTTCCTCCCGACATGAGTCTTCACTATTATTTTCTCCCTGTAAGATAGTGTCTTCACTATTATTTTCTCCCTTTATGAGAGTGTCTTCACTATTATTTTCTCCCTATATGAGAGTGCCTTCACTATTATTTTCTCCCTATATGAGAGTGCCTTCACTATCATTTTCTCTATATGAGAGTCTTCACTATCAGATCCATTTAGTGTATTTTATTGCATTTAGGTCAGATGACCAATGTCCTCTATCCAAATGTCACTTCAACCTATATGCTGTTGGCACGCTATTGGACACAATTAATTTCTTGCTACAAACAGTTGATATTTCATAATACAATCATCCACTGTTGGTCACTTTGACAATATTTTCGCTTGCAATGTCACTAATGGGATCAAATTACCCTCACCTGCAGCCTGTATGGCCGGCCAATGTGGCCACTTCCTGTATAGAGAGAGGCAGGATACAGTTCCGGTCGTGTTAGGCACGAAGCACTTGGAATTGTCAAATTACCTGTTAATTTGTCACAGCTTCTCGCTTGATTGCTGGTCATTTCTAGCTAATTTGGAGGCTATTGTACGAACGTCCAAACGACGCTGCCAGCGCCAGGGTGCTGAGAGTGAGCTGAGGGCTCGCTTGGGTAGTTGCTTTTATTATATTTGACTTGTGAAGTCGTTTCGCAGTAGTCCATAGCAACTTATTTCATATGTTGACAAAATGAGATTTTTTTTTTTAATTATTTATCTAAGTCGTATCTACTTTATTGCACTCTCTGAACCATTTGACTATTACTAACGACGCTGCTTAGTTGCAGCCTCTGCACTCGTTTAGACCAAAAATACGCACAGATCGTTGTACCCATTATCTCTGTTATGAGGCTAGCTATTATGATGTAAATACCTGTTTCCCAATATTTGGCTGAGGGGAGACTCAGCCAAACAATATCTGGTCAGTTTTTTTTTCATTCCCTGCCACCGGGCATCGATCCTAGCTCAATATAGACGTGGTCCCTACGTTGACCGTGAGCGCAAAATTTTACATAATTACCTATCAACCTCTCATTGCGCTCTATACTTTCTGGCCTGTTGTGCAGAACTTCACAGGGTTTGGCTGCGACACGTCAGGAGACCCACCGTGGCTCTCTAACTTCCAGTACGTGTTCCTCCTGGCCCAGTTCCTGCAGGGGCTGGGGGCGGTGCCCCTCTACACTATCGGTGTGGCCTTCATTGACGAGTCCGTCCCAACGCGTCTGTCATCTCTCTACCTTGGTGAGGTGACCCTCCAGTCACGGTAGGGTAATGCTGTGAGAAATACCATGAATGTTAACTAATGAGTTGAAAACCTTTATTCACGCAAGCCTTGTGGTATGATGGTGTTCTACAACGTAAGCCATCAATCTAGAATACACATTAAACTATGAGTTTAATTGCATAGAATATGTGGAATTAAATCGTGATGGATATGATAGAAAATAGTCAGGGGAAGAAAATGATCATATAGCAGGGAATGATCATCTTGAGGAGGGTATATGTTGGCGAGGCGACTCTTCACGGTAGGGTGTCCACTACCTCGGTGAGGCGACTCTTCACGGTAGGATGCCCACTGCCTCGGTGAGGTGACGTCACGGTAGGGTGCCCACTGCCTCGGTGAGGTAACCTAACGGTAGGGTGCCCACTGCCTCGGTGAGGTGACTTCACGGTAGGGTGCCCACTGCCTCGGTGAGGTGACTTCACGGTAGGGTGCCTCGGTGAGGTGACTTCACGGTAGGGTGCCCACTGCCTCGGTGAGGTAACCTAACGGTATGGTGCCCACTGCCTCGGTTGGTGACCTTTCACAACTATGCTGCCCTCAGTCTCCGTGGGGCAACCCTATACGGTAGGCAGCTCTCTTTTGCGACTGTATTGCCTATGCTTTTATCATGGCTTTCATCTCTTCATTTTAAGATTCATATTGTAGAGGGTGTTGCGTCTACATGGAGTGGGCCAAAATCTGTTGAAAGCAGTTCGGAATTCCTATGTTGAGAGCAGAGCATGCGTCAGAGTGGGCAGCGAGGTGAGTGATTGGTTTACAGTGAAAGTGGGGCTGATACCAGGCTGGGTTATATCTCCCTGGTTGTTCAATCTCTACATGGATGGAGTGGTCAGGGAGGTGAACGCTAGTGTATTGGGTCGTGGCTTGGAGTTGCGGGAAACGAATGGGCGGAGTTGGCAGTTGAGACAGTTACTGTTTGTGGATGATACGGCACTGGTGGCAGATTCAGAGCAGAAGCTGTGTAGGTTAGTGTCAGAGTTTGGTAGAGTGTGTGAGAGGAGGAAGTTGCGAGTGAACGTGGGCAGAAGTAAAGTAATGAGATGCTCGAGGAATGCCGATGCGAACGGAATCAGTGTCCTCCTTAATGGAGAGATTGTGAAAAAGTTAAATGTTTTAAGTATCTTGTCTCCCATGTGGAGGAGACTGAACTAGTGGAAACTGAAGTGAAGACACAAGTGAAGGAAGGGTGTGGAGTGCTGAGTGCATTGAGAGTGAAATGAGCTGTTGGGCGTTGGAGATGAAAGCGAAGAGAGGGCTGTATGAGGGTCTAGTTGTCCCAACTGGGCTCTACGTGGCTGAGACGTGGGGGTGAGAGCAGAAGAGGGAAGAAGATTGAATGTTTTCGAGATGATATGTTTAAGGAGCATGGCAGGAGTAACGCTGAGAGATAGGATCAATAACGACGTGGTGCGAGCTAGAACTGGAATGATGAAAAAGTTAAGAAGAAAGTGTTGATTCGCAGGTTTTGAGATGGTTCGGGCACATGGTGAGGATGGATGAAGGGAGATTGGTGGAAAGGGTGTTGAAGGCATAGGCGAGTGGACGTAGGCGTAGAGGGAGACCGAAGTTTGGGTGGATAAATGGTGTGAAGCAGGCGTTAGGAAGGAGAGACTTGAATATTGAAGTAGCGAGAGAGTGTGCAATGAAGATGCGTGAGTGGAGAACGATTGTAAATGGATGATTTTTGACGCTGCCCCGATGAGCTTGCCCGCCCTTGGCATCACGTTGAAAGATGGGATGGTTGTGGACGAGATGAAGGGGCCCGGTCATCATTACGCGGCAGGGGTAAACCAGTCATACTGTCGGCCCTGCTGCCGACACTGACCTCGGACCACACTCATGACCCGGAGGGTGTGTTGCGGGGTCTCCCGGCCGAACCCTTTAGCGCAAAAGGGTTAAGTTGTGTGAGTGTATGAGAGTGTGAGGTGCGTTTGCTGTCGGGCACCCCCCTCTGAGGAATTCGGCCTAGTCTCTGTGTCTGTATATTATAACTTTTGTTATCTCGATTCTCTCGACAAAAAACTATTTTTCTGTTATGTAGTGAGAGCCATAAGGGTTATCATTGCGCTTCTGCTTTTATTCGAATGAATCTTGAAGAGAAAACATTGAAGAGACGCATTTACGAGAGAATCTTGATAATATTCGTTGAACTTAGTTTCCGACCGATTTAAACCTTTGTCTCTTCTAACCTTATTCGGGAATTTTGAAACTTAAGTTCCTCGAATGTCCTCGAGCTTTTAAGTAATAATTAAAAAAAAATGGCTGCCCGCCGCTAAATGGCTGCTAGTTACGGCGTGGCGTCCTGTGCGCTTGGGGGTTTAAATGTTTTCTAGGTACAGCGGTGTGGTGTCTCCCGCCTCGCGCTGTCTCGGCCGGCCGACAAACCTTTCCACTCCCTCCCTATATAAGCGGGCTCTGCCGAGCTCCATCATTCATGAGGGGGAAGAGGAGGCCCCTTATGGCACTTACTACACTACAGATGAATAGCTTTTTTCTCGAGAGAATCGAGATGACAAAAGTTATATTCTCTTCCACTTCCTAAGATCCATAAGGTTACGCATAGGCCAGTGCAAGCTGGCTTATGCCAGAAGAGCACAAAAATTGGATGGATCGGCTGTATCTTGAACTGAGTGATCTCAAAGAAGCGCTTGCCGTGTAAGGAATGATGACCCAGTTGTGTAAATGGGGGTAATGACTGTAATCATAGGCCAGTACAAGTATTGCTCGGTGCCTACCACAGCCGATATACTAGCTCATAGCTGACAAATAAAATGCGGACCTAGAGTATGCGCCCGGAAATAGTCATTATGTACATCAATATATACTGCCTTCTGGTATGAGTGTGAATGAACAGCCAGGTAGAACAAATTTCTGTCTCGACCAATGTCAGTCTCTACCAATGTCAGTCTCTACCAATGTCAGTCTCTACCAATTTCTGTCTCTACCAATTTCTGTCTCTACCAATTTCTGTCTCAACCAATTTCTGTCTCCACAAAGTTCTGTTTTGACTAATTTGTGTTCTGACAAATTTGTGCCTTGACAAATTTGTGTTCCAACAAATTTGTGTTTCAACAAATTTCTTTGTCGACAAATTTCTGTCATGACAAATTTTTCAACAAATTGCTTTTTCAATAAATTTCTGTTGAACAAATTTTTGACATTTGTTTCAACAAATTTTTGTCTCCACAAATTTCTGTTTAGTTAATTTTCTCTTTCGACATTTAATTTCCACATTTCTGTTTCGACAAATTTCTGTTTTGACAAATATCTGTTTCAACAAATTTCTGTTTCAACAAATTTATTTTTCGACAAATTTCTGTTACGACAAATTTCTGTTTCAACAAATTTGTTCCGACAAATTTCTGTCACAACCAATTTCTGTTATGACCAATTTCTGTTTCAACAAATTTCTGTATTGACAAGTTCTGTCTCGACAAATTTCTGTCTCGACAAATTTCTGTCTCGACAAATTTCTGTCTCGACAAATTTATGTCTCGACAAATTTCTGTCTCGACAAATTTCTGTCTCGACAAATTTCTGTCTCGACAAATTTCTGTCTCGACAAATTTCTGTCTTCACAAATTTCTGTTTTGACAAATTTCTGTCCCAACAAATTCTGTTTCCACAAATTTTCAACAAATTTCTGTTTCAAAATTTTTTGTGTGTTGATGAAATTTATGTGTCCACAAATTTTGCATGTAGACAAATTTTGTCTTTCGAGGCACAGGACCACTGAGACAGCAAATTCAGTACGTCTGGTCATTGGGCGATCCCTTCTGTGGCTCTGTAGAGGCAGTGGGTCATGAATCCACTGCCCAGATGGGCCGCCACGTACTGAATCTTATCCTATCAAGAGGATGCAAAAACCGTCTGCGTCTTAGTGTGGCGAGAGCATGCTGTTGGTTCAGTAGTAGCTGTGCCTCCAAAAAGCAGCAGCGACGAATGAATGATGGAGCTCGGCAGAGCCCGCTTATATAGGTAGGGAGGGAGGGGCTTGGGGGTTTCGGATGGCCACTGAACGTAGAAGACATTTAGACCACCAAGCGCAGGGGAAGCCCCGCCGTAACTAGCAGACATTTAGCGACGGGCAGCCATTTCTTTTATTATTACCTAAAAACTGGAAGACATTGGAGGAACTTGAAAGTTTCGAAATTCCCGAGTAAGGTTAAAAGAGACAAAGGTCTAAATCGGCCAAAAACAACGTTCAACGAATATTATGAAGATTTTTTCGTAAATGCATCTCTGTAATGTTTTTTCTTAAAGGTTCATTCGAATTAAAGCAGAAGCGCAATGCTTAACCTTATGGCTCTTCTGAAGTGGAAGAGAAAGACAATGGTTTACTAATTTCGAACATAATGACCAATACAAATGGTAGTCAAAGACAGATTATTCGATGC
>SDVV010039692.1:0-10604 GCA_016164225.1 Gammarus roeselii | reverse complement strand
GCTCACGTTACCCCCATTGTCTCAACACATCACTCACGTTACTTCCTTGTCTCAACGTATATTGCTCACGTTAACCCCATTGTCTCAACACATCACTCACGTTACTTCCTTGTCTCCACGTATATTGCTCACGTTACCCCCATTGTCTCAACACATCACTCACGTTACTTCCTTGTCTCCACGTATATTGCTCACGTTACCCCCATTGTCTCAACACATCACTCACGTTACTTCCATGTCTCCACGTATATTGCTCACGTTACCCCCATTGTCTCAACACATCACTCAAGTTACTTCCTTGCCTCCACGTACAACGGTGAGGCCCAAATCAAATCAAATCCACGCACACCGCTCACGTTACCCCCATTGTCTAAACACATCATTCACGTTACCCCTTTGTTTCCACGCATCACTCACATTACCCTCTCTCCCACCATTATTTCAACGCCGCTCTCGTAAGCAAATCCGTCGACAAGTATTCAAAGTACCCAGCATATGTCATTTCTGAACTCAATTGCTTCACTGAGATGATGTTGTTTGGAGATCCTTTTTTAGGTTCAGAAGAAATATACTTAGTTCATGATATCACCACAGCTGAGGTTACCTCATGAACGAATTCAGACTGTTATGTACCGTCGTACGTCCAATCTTTCATCTCAATAGAGGTGATATTTGCGAATAAATTTTGCTCTAAGCCAACTATTTTTTTGTTTCATTGCGGTGGCTTTAGCTACATTTTTGCCAAGTCATTTATTATTCTCAAGATCAAGCGCATAAAAATCAAGATCAAAAGGTCCACAATTTTTGCCTGTGTTTTTGCATTGGTAGAATGTAAAACAATCCAATAAAAAACACGTGTCTGTGGTTATCAGTACCAGGATTTTGTTCACTCATTTAAAACTATTTGAAGTATAAAGACAGGTTGAAATGTAGCCTGCCTTCGCTGGCGTTAGCTGTTCTTAACACGACGTTTCCATCTGAAATATACTTAACATTAACTTATAATTGGAGGGAGAAAAAAATGCATTTACAAACCACCAATCAATGGACTTTGTTGGAGAACATTATCTTATCTCCATTGCTTTCTCCACTGTTATCTCCACTGTTATCTCCAATGTTATCTCCAATGTTATCTCCACTGTTATCTCCACGGTTATCTCCACTGTTGTCTCCAATGTTATCTCCATTGTTCAATACATCAAGACAAAAGGTAGCGTAACTATCAAAACACATTTATTGGAAAATAAGTTAGGTCAACGGACATTCTAAGTAATCATGACATTTTATTTTTTGTACTGACTTTTAATAAAGCAACGCGGAGTAGAAAATGTCCATCATGGGATTGTTTATAACATTAAATCATGAAATGCTTTTACAAAGGGAGCGCATAATCGAGCATAAGTAACTTTATCAATAAGTTCACTAAGGACGGGCAGGACTGATACTGGGCGATAATTGTTTCGGTGAACTTGGGTTAAACTTTTATAAATTGGACAATTTTTTTAAATCTTGAGTGGGTCGGGAGAAATTCCCGTCTGAAATGATTCCTTGATGAGTCGAGTTATGGGAGCCCGAATACTAACAGATTGTTTTAACTGCATATTATCCCAGCCAGTGCTGTTACTATTTTATTTACCTTTTTATGATTGCTTTTACTTCAATTGAGTGCTCAGGGTCTAAGATTGGCTGTTCGGAGATTTATTTCTCTAAATAATATTCAAAATGGATATTGTTTTTAAGAAGAGATTCGGCGAGGGTACCAGCAATACGATTATTGGAATCATTGAAATCGTTTGGGCATCTGCGAGGACCTAATCATCAATAGTAATTGAATCCGAATTGAAATGGTTATTTTTTTTGAGAAGGTTACAAATGATTTTCCTAGTTTTTTTAAATGTACTTGAAGGTTTCAATCTGAATACGATTTAGTCTGTTTACTGAACTCATTTTTGTAGCGTTTATATTCATGTTTTTGCGTGAAGGAATGTCTTTGGAGTAGACGGTTCAGTCATTCATATTTTTTTTGGCGACATGTAATCCCGGGGTCATCCACGAACTGTGGGCTTGTTTGTAGAGAAGCTTTTTTGTAATTAAATGGCAATGCACCGCAAACAGCACAATTATAACACTCTGGAACGGTGTAAAGGAGTCGAATGAGTTTACTGTGGATATTAGCAATTGAACGAGTATAAAATTGGTGTCTCCAATTGAAAGCCAATCGAAACAAATTAAAAAAATCAAATATATTTTGGATTTTGTTTTCTTAAGTTCATTATATTTTACCCCAAGAAAGTCTTCTAACACAAATTTATATGATGACATTCACCTCGTGCTGAGTTATGCAGCCTCTCATGCTGCCGGGCTGGAGTACTGACTGACCGTTTATTACAGTCCAAATAATTATGTTTTAACTCCCAGTGACATTCGGGAAGGAAAATCTTCTCTCTTCCCCATACCATAGATTCATTATCTCCTCCATCTTTTCCGAGATGGTTAGCAGTGGTTGATCAATTGACAGCCAAAATACTCGTGGATGACTCGAAATTGTTGATGGAAAATATCCTTATCGCACTACAAGTATCAAATTTGAACTGAAGATACGTTTCAATTACAGCTTGGTTATGTATTAAGAACATCTCCAGCAATCACAGATTTGAAACCTATAACAAAAACGTATTGCTCCATTAAAAACTATGATCTGTTTGGGTCAGAGTCAGGATTCAGAATTCACTGCCAATCGGCGGCGTCAACGATACCCTCCCTAGAAAGCAGCCCACCGATCGGGACGATTCCTCTCCTTTGCTGCGAAGCGGCCCCACTTCGACTCTTCTCTCCCCATCTCCATTGTACCGGTCCCGGAAGTACTCTTTCAAGCACTTTACAAGTTCTTTCCAATAAACTTCTCTTGCCAGCGGGGCGTGAAATACCCCCCTGAAGAGCATCCGAAGAATACGGACTTCTTTGGCACTTCGTTTTGGACGGGACACCAGCACGTGAAGCCGTGATACAACATGCGGGGCTAGAGCTGATCAATGTGTCAATGAGGCGGTGACAGATGGTTGATGTGCCAATGAGGCGGTGACAGATGGTTGATGTGCCAATGAGGTGGCGACCGATGGTTGATGTGCCAATGAGGTGGCGACCGATGGTTAATGTGTCAATGAGGTGGCGACAGATGGTCGATGTGTCAATAAGGAGTCAACCGGTGGTCGATGTGTCAACGAGCAGTCTACAGCTGGTCGATGTTTCTTTGGGTTGGTGACAGATGGTCGATGTGTCAACGAGGAGGCTATAGCTGGTGGTTGTGTCTTCGAGGAGACGACAGCTGGTCTATATGTCAATGAGGGGGTCACAGCATGCCGATGTGTCAATGATGAGTCTGTAGCCGACCGATGTGTTAACAAAGTGGCGACAGATGGCCGATGTTTCAATGAACAGGCTCCAGCTGGTGGATGTGTCGATTACAAGGCGACAGATAGTCGATATGTCAATGAGGAGGCTACAGCTTGTCGATGTGTCAATGAGTAGTGTGCAGTTGGTCGATGCGTCTATGACGAGCTGATCGACGACCAATGGAGAGGCAACAGCTGGTCGATATATCAATGGGGAGGCTACAGCTTGTCGATGTGTCGATGAGGAGAGTACAGCTGATCGATGTATTAATGAGGAGTCTAGAGTTGGTCGATATATCCACGAGGGTGGTCAGTGTTGTAAGGATCATGAGTAACAAAACTGCGATTTTACAAAGGTTCTGTCAATGGATCTTTTTTTCCCGGGTACGGTTACTGTTGAATAGCGAGATTTCACTATAAATGCAACTTAAATATTTCACATTCGTGTCCATACTCTCAGGCCTATACTCCCAGGCCTACTCGTGTGACTCACGCAACAAAAAAATGACCCTAGAAGCTATAGCTGAAATTGTATATTTTAAAATCTTGCCCTGCCCGATGTTTGAAAGCTTCTGAATTCAGAAATGATTTGTGCGTATTTGTATGAAAGTTTTTTTAGTGCGTACGAATAATTTTTAAAGCAAACAATATAGTCTTCTAAATTAGTAAAAATGATCAAGACGATTCGTCGTATCATGACTGCCCGGCCAGTATATACTAGTTTAACTTAACAATGTATTTACTAAATTTTAATATATGCTCAAGACAACGCGTCGCATCATGAATATAGCTTCTGTATAAATTGACGTTTCATTTACTGAGTAAAAATATATTCCATGAATCCCACGACTACCGATGTCACATGCTTGTTCAAAGTCAGAGGGAACTTCAAACCTCCGAGCGACATCAAGGAAAAGGAGAACCTTCTGTCCTCGTCATCTCTAAGATACATCATTTCTCCTCCTCTTTTTCTGAGATGTTCATTTAGTAGAGTGTTTGTCAGAGAGGAGGGACGAGGATCTCAACCTCTGAGGGTGAGCTGGTGCTGGCACTCTCGACTGTAGCATTTACAGAGCACCAGGCACTTTTGGTCTCCAATATTTTTATCGATATTCAATACATCAGAAAATATGGAACCCACGGGAGTTGTGGAGTTGAGACGTGTGCATCAAGGATACTTTTGTGCCTTGAGGAGATGCACCGCCAAGCTGTGTAAGAAACAAAAGAAGCGCTGGAGTGACGGTAGGCGACACGCTGGCTCCTCCGGCACGAGTCGCTGTGGGAGCAATCGCCAATAAATAATCAAAAGATTACATGCTGGATGGAAGTATGTAATATGGTAACAAATGCTGGCTGGGCCGGCGCCAACCAGCTGAGAGTTAGTGCTGGACAAAAGGGAGGGATGGGGTAGGCAGTGTCCAGACAAGTGATTCTATATTATATTATATAAAGGAATTTTCGAACATTCGCAATTCAGCTGCAAGCTGCGCCACTGACGCCAAGCTGTTCCAAATTTTTAACATTTACATCATCATCCATATCGAGCGCATTCTATTTCTTACATCTTTGATTGTTGTTATTCGTTCGCGAAGCAAGAAGTTTATTCAACAGCTGGTTTATATCTCAAGAAGGGTTAGTTCTCTTATATACATAGTTGCTTTGTTTATTCCAATGGTAGGTGACAATGGCATTGTTCTCGATCGACCAAGAATGTTAGAAAACGACCTAGCAAATGAACCACAATTTTATTATTATTATTATTAAATCATTTATTTCCATCATCTGGCAATGGGTTTTTAATTTTTTTAGTATTACACTTACAAATTTATTGCCATAAGCACTATTTGAATTGACGTAAACGAAAATTCAATTTGAATTCACCGCCGGTTCTGATTTCATGCAACAGATTATAAATTATAATTAATTATCAACAGCCAACGTCTTATTTGAGGTAAGTATCGGGAATGCCTGGCACGAAATACATTGGGTGGGGCGATCACGAATACATGGGGTTGGGAAAATTGTGAAATACATAGGATTGGGAAAACCGCCAACACAAGGGGCTAAGAAATTCTGAGAACATGGGGTTGGGAAATCGAAATGCGCTAACATATTGTAAAGATGGGAGTAAAATATGAATAATTAGGGGTTGAATAGACGATATAAATTTTAAATTAAATAATACATAACACTGGACATACATATTTCATAACAAAATGCGCAAACATATTGTGAAGATGGGTGTAAAAAATTGTTTGAATAATTAAGTGGTGAATAAACAACATAAGTTATTCATAGAGTAAATACATAGCACTGAATATGAATACATATACTTCATGACCGCTAGGAAATGATTAAATGATTGACAATCACAATAATTCGATACTGGAGTACAGAAATCAAATTAATATACTTCTGTTATAGAAGATGAAGCACAATATAAACTTATGTGACAATGAGTGCATCTTCAAAAATGGTACGGTAAATGGTAGAAATGATTCAATAAATTATATTCTCATCGAGTTGGCCTCTGCCAAAGCTGGGAGCTACCTATCGTTCCCCGAAAGTTCAATTTGAATTCGTCACAGCTCATCTCTAGGGGCCGCCGGTTTGGATTACATGGAGCGAAATATTATTTAGAATAGTATCATCTGTGCACATCCAAAAAAATGTCTATTTTGGCAAAATAATTCCGACTACATAGTGTTGAGAAAACCAGTGACACGCTGGGTTGAAAAATAATAAATACTTGAGGTGGATAAATAACAAAATATATGGGTGTGGAAAATAACAAGGACATGGGGTGGGAGATCACGCATGCATGTGGTCAGAGTCACGAGAACATGGGGTTGGGACATCAAAACGTGCTAACATATTGTAATGAGTAGTCTACATTATTGTACGATGACAAAGATGTGATTGGACGACATGAATTAAACAGGAAATATGAGTACAATATAGGGTTGGGAAATCGAAAAGCGCTAACATATTGTAAAGATGGGTCTGAACCATTGTAATAACAATGAAGCAGTGAATAGGCGACATAAGTTATACAAAAAAAAATTATACATAAAATACATACCAAACAACTGAATATACAATGTACACACTTCAAGACCGCTAAGAAATGATTAATTGATTGACAATCGGAATAATACAATGTTGGAGTAGACAAGTCGAATGAATATGCTTCTGTTATAGAAGACAAAGCAAAATATTAGCTTACAAGGCAATGATTGTATCATCAAAACTGGTACGTTAATTGTTAAAAAGAATTCAAGGAATTATATTAAAATAGAGTTAACCTTCGTCAAAGTTAGAAGCTGCCTATCGTTCCTCGAAAAGACTGAGTTCGTATTTTAATAATACTAAAACGACTGCAAAATTTAAAACGCAGAAATAGACAAAACGCTTGTTAACACTTATGGTAATTGGCAGAGACAATTGTGATAGGTAGCAACATAGAAAACATATGTATCGTCAAAGTAAAAACGATTAGATGGTGTCTCAATGTTAAGAGTTATGGTGGTGGGGGTTTTGGACATGCTCAAGCACAGAATGCCCTTTCTGGTTACCGGTATTATGCGTTTAGCTTGTGTTTGTTGGCAAAGATGCCGTTTTGAATTGATCGGTCAATAGATGTTCATTAAGCCTATTTTTGAACGACTTGTTGGATTCAAGATTCTTGAGGCTTGTTAGGAGGTTGCTCCTGGATTTTGGTCCAGTGATCAAAAAAGCTCGACAGGCAGTTTCTGTTTTCCTGTGTTCAACGTGCAGAGTATCATTATTTCTTGTGAATCGATTGTTCTTTTCACCTCGAAAATATATGTGCCTACGGCTGCCGGGTGAATGTTTTTCTAGAAGATCCTTATGAATTCTGATCGACTCATGGAGTGCCAGTTTGTTGTCGATATTGAGCCACTTTATTTTTTCGAGGAGAGGACTTACATGGTCTCGTTTTCTGTGGTTACTATCGCATGTTATTCTTGCCGCAAAGCTTATACAACGTTGCACTTTCTGTCTTTAAGTTGTGGTGCATTTTCCCCAAATTGAAAGACAGTAGGAAATCTGAGAAAATACTAAAGCTTGGACAATCAGTAATCTTGATTTGAGATTCAATGTTTTTTTACGGAGTTTAGGAACAAAAGTGTTCCATTCAACTTGGAACACAAAGTTGTTACGTGGTGTTTGAAAGAAAGATCGGGATCAAACCATACTCCCAGATTTATAACTTTATCTTCAACAGGAATGTCAGATTTGCCTATCCTGATAGAGAAACTCATCGGAACTGCTTTTTTTTAAGTTCTAGCCGAACAAGATGCATTTTGTTTTTTCAGAACTGAGCTCGAGTCCATTTTAATCATACCAAAATTTCAGATTAGTTACGGCTGTCTCAGCGTCGTCTTTCAGCGCATTCAGATCTGAGGGTTTTCGGGAAAGCCATATTGGAACATCATCGGCGTACATTACCATTTTTGCTTGATTTTTTGGTATTTTACATTCGATATCATTTACAAAAACCAGGAACAACGAAGGGCAAAGTATCAAACCTTGAGGGACCCCAGAGGCAATTGTGGCCGAATTTGACATAGTTGCGTTATCGAGTTCAACTGATTGTTGCCGATTCATCAGATAACTTTAAACCAAATTGGGTCTATTCCGATGTTGCGGAGCTTGCCGAAAAGAATTGTATGGCTTACGCTGTCGAAGGCTTTCGATAAGTCTAGCAATACCAGCAGAGCTATCTGCCCCTCAACAAAGTTTTGTACAGATCTTCAGTGCTGCTCACAAGTGCGTATTCTGTTGACAATTTTCGCCGATAAGCATACTGGCATTGAACAGCTTGTTTGATTAGAGGCAATCAATCAATTGTATAGACATTACATTATCTAGAATCTTGGATAGGACAGGCAAAAGACTGATTGATCTAAAGTTGGATGGTTCATCAATGTCCCCAAATTTATGAATTGCTTTAATGATTGCATGCTTCCAGATCTCTGGAAGAGTTTCACTTGCTATGGAGGTGTTAATAACTGTGCTGATATAAGACAAGGTAACTATAAGGCTGTCTTTCAGATAATGAGAGGGTAAACCATCTATTCCTGTAGAATTTGTGTCCCTCTGTGCAAATACAGCTCGTTTTACTTCGCATTGCGAAACTTTCTTTGGTTTCCATTTGACATTTGCTTTTTGGTCGCTGTCTACATCGAAAGCTTTTGGACTCGGTGTATCTGTTGCGTCGCTCTGTAATCCTTGATAGGCTTCACGGGTTACCTATTCAAGAACATGTTTACCAACTCCAGTGAAGTAGTTATTTAACTTTTCTGAAGCTGCTTGAGTATTCGGATAGGTATGCGGAGTGATCTTTTTTTTTGTATGGAAGAATACTTTTCAGTACATTCCACTTTTATTTTTATTGTTTTTGCACTGTTTTAGTTCCTCATGATGGTATTTACTTCTTGCCCTCCTGACTTCTCATTTGACTCTTCTATTTTGAATTTGAAATAATTCTAACCAAATGATGCTTCGTTTGGCTCTGCGTTTGAGATATTTTTTAAGTACAATTCGTTTCGTAGTTTTTCTGTAATTCAGTTAACCGGCATGCTTTCCATTGTTATAGTTTCCGTTGGTGCCACAGCGTTCATACATGTGAAAAGATAGTCTGTGAATAATTGGGCTTGCTCTGTGACGTTATTTGTGCAATGTATTGGTTGTATCATCTCGACGTTTGCCATTAGTTATGCTCTGAAATTATCTGCGGTGTAATTTCTTTATGTACGACAGGTTATTTTGTATACTTGTATCTCCTTATTTTGTTGATGTTAATTATGCAGTTTATTTCATGGTGGTCCGAGGAAGAATTGGGCTCCACGTCTGAGGTAAAAATGGAAGACGGATTGTTACTTATGAGCAGATCCAATAGAGTTTGGGATTCAGGAGTAATTCTTGTTGCACTTTTCATGAGCTGATGCAGCCCGAGTCTGTCTAAAATCGGCTTCATATTGTTGGATTTCAAATTCGATTGATCATTGAAATCTATCAAAATGTACAGCGTCTTTCCTAAGCGGATAGCTTCTCGAAATCTTTCTTCGATGTATTAGAAAGACTACACTTGCTTTGGGTGGTCTGTAAAGAGAACAAACAACAAACGATCAGTTTTTTCGTACATGGATGTTCACCCAAAGGTCATCAACTACATTGCTGTCGTTAAGCATCTCTAGAAAAGAGTTATATTCTTCTCGCACACAAATCACGGTTACACCTCCTTTCCTTTCTTTTTCTTTTCTATAAACATTGAAGTCGACAATCTTGAGGAAGGTAGTGTTAATGTCAGATTCCAGCCAGGCTTTAGTCAGACATAGGATGTCAATTGAGTCCTCCTTCATCATCATTTTGATGTGATCCATATTTGTTCATAAGCTTCCAATGTTTATATATTTTATCACGATATTATTAAGGTTCTGATGGGTATTTACAGACATGGTTGCTGAGGGGCGGTTGCTGCTCCCAATTGAACAGTTTGTGCCTTTAGTCATTTATTTTTACTTTCAGGACAGATGGTATCACTTTGGGATGATTGCACAGGCATTTCTTCACCGAATATGGATGCATCATTGTCGTATTGCAGAGGAGAATATCTATTGCAACACTGCGCATTTGTTTTCCACACGCTTGTTTCGCTTCGCTGCAATATTTTGTTGTTCGAAATGTCGCTTCAGAGGGTGGGTCGGTGCAAGATTACTATAGTGGTCCTCTTTCTTGGTTGGGGTGGATGGATGCTTATTCATTTTATAGATCATTGACACTTTATTTTAGTATTTTAGTATTTCTTCTTGCTTTTGCTCTATTATTTTTCTCTGCCCTTTTATCATGGTGATAAATTTTGAATTTGTTATCATTATTATTATATGTAACGAGGTTGGTTGAGAGAAGGTGACCCAGGGAGAGGAGGTGCTCGTGGGATCCGCGGGACTCGAGGACCCGGGGTTTCGGGAACCCGGGGGACTTGGGAGACCAGGTGGATTTGGGGTGGTCCACTTGGATCTTTCTGGGGCCTTTTGGGACTCCCTTGAGACCCTTTGGGAGCCTTTTGAGAAACTGTGGGACCCTAAAGAGGCTCCTCTGAATCCTGGAACCTCTGCTCCCCCCTCCCAGCGCTGTAAAACCCTTACACAGAAAAATGTTTGTGCGATGGATGAGTAGAACAATTAA
>SDVV010039691.1:0-10604 GCA_016164225.1 Gammarus roeselii | reverse complement strand
TAGTTCTACACTGGCGGTCTGATAGGTAATGGTCCTCAAATAATGACGATATATCGTCGGAGTAGTTCTACTCTGACGGTCTGATAGGTAATGGTCCTAAAATTATGGCAATATACCGCCGGAGTAGTTCTACACCGACGGTCTGACAGGTAATGGTCCTCAACTCATAGCGATATACCGCCGGAGTAGTTCTACACTGGCGGTCTGATAGGTAATGATCCTCAAATCATGACGATACACCACCGGAGTAGTTCTATACTGGCGGTCTGACAGGTAATGGTCCTCAAATCATGGCAAATAAACAGGAGGAGTATTCCAAACTGGTGGTCTGATAGGTGATGATACAGAAATTATAGCGATATACCGCCGGAGTAGTTCTACACAGCCGGTCTGATAGGTAACAGTCCTCAAATCGTAGCGATATACCGCCGGAGTAGTTCTACACTGGCGGTCTGATAGGTAATGGTCCTCAAATAATGACGATATACCGTCGGAGTAGTTCTACTCTGACGGTCTGATTGGTAATGGTCCTCAAATCATGGCGATATACCGCCGGAGTGGTTCTACATCGCGGTCTGATAGGTAATGGTTCTCAAATCATGCCGGCAAAACAGTAATATTCTCTGTGCATTCCGAGATTGCTCTTGAGATTGGTTGAGACAGGCAATCAGTTATTCAGAAAGTGGGATGGAAGCACGCGATGTCTGGAATGGGTTTAGCAGAGGTAGCTTCACGTTATGCAGAGATAGCTTCACGTGATGCCGCACCCGGGCCTCGGAGGGACGACAGGAGCTTGCTATAATGCCGAGCTGTGCTGTGGCAGCATACATCATAATACGATGCATGTTTTTTTCTACGTTGCTGAGATATGATTACAATGAACGATGATTGGAAAGTTGGTCGATGTAATATACTTAAAAATGACTTCGGAATAACACAATTTGACGTTGCTTGTAACGGTTGGGCATTACCATTATTTATATAATGAATCCGAGTTATCAACAGATCATTGATAGAATGGAGATACTGTAATCGCATCAACAACTTGGCGTTGTTCTATTATTTGGATACCTGTTTATCTGACCAAATGGGAGCAATTTCGAATTTATATCTGCAGAGGCATGACTTGTGTGTGTGGAATCCATCAGGTATTTCGATTAATGAACAAAGATGACCCACAGTGAATGATCAGCAAACAAAACGGTGGAAAATACTTATTCTTCTAAGCGTCCTCTACCACATACATAGAAACAACTGGATATGTTTGCAACCAGTTCGCAAAAACATGAATTAATAAAGGCACTCATGAACGGATCTTTGCGGGCAAGATCCCTCTGATCGCTGCGAAAGTCAACTGAAAGTATATGATCTGTCTGGGGCAGTGCTTAGGCAACCGTAGTTGCTAGCAGGCGGCTGATTGGTCCGTTGGTTCAAATCCGACCAGTGGCAGTTACCTATTTCAAGTCGGGTCCCGCCCACAACAACGAATGTCAGTACTGCACTACTGTGATAATTAAATTAGCGACAGTTTTACATGAATGCTATTAACAACGATCACCTGCCGAATCGGAGCAAACGTCATATTTTGTCCTTCTATTGCGGATGCACAATATCGAACTGAAATCATTGTCACATTTTACCGAGATATTTTTTCAACATATATTATTGCTTACTCGCTAAAATGCAATTCAGTGAAAACTTAGCTGTTCACTACTATTGTAGCTAGACAAATTTGTAAAACTTTCGATTTTATACGCAACAAAACGATTTTGCCAGAAGAGTTGATCCCCAATTCCAGTTTTTGACAGTAAACTGAAACTCAGCAGTTCATTACAATTGAGATTAGGAAGATAGGACATGAGCAATCAAAGTGAAATGCACATCACAGGTCATTTAAAATTCGAATTGAAATTGAACAGTTGCCCACATAGCATTGTTGTATGCTATCTTCCTAAAGAAAAATCGTCAACATCCATGGATATTCATATGAGTTTTATTATCTACATAACTGAACGACAGTCGAATACGAGATCCCTTAAATAATGTGAATGCTGCATTTACAATCAAAAATAGGTTTGCATTAGTAGGCTGAATTATGTTGATGCATGCAAAACATATTCAGCCGAACTAGGGAAAAAATAATTTCTTTGGATAAAATTCAGTTGTTTTAGGTCTTATGTTTTTCCCATTATGTCTTGGGATACTCAATGATCATGTGACTAGCAGCCACCAAACCTTTATAGCTGATGTGCCTCATTGCACAACGATCCCTTCTCATTCCAAACCAACCCACACCCCTTCATCACCGTTCGCAGTGATGCCTCGTCGTGCAATGGTTCATGTTATGAGTATAAATATATTTGGTGTTCAGCTTAGAAGAGTCTCTTTGAAGAAGCGCAGGCTGATATCGAAGGTGTAATCTTGACCTTGTTATGTTTGACCATTGTCAATGCAAATAAACTGAATTAGCGTATAGAGAACCATCGAACCAGTTCTTGTACTATGCGAACCCTTACGTCTTGCAGGGTACGCATGCAATACCCTTCTCAATACCCAGCAGTCCAATACTTGTGTGGTGATGGTAGATATATGACCGAGCACGTTCGATTTACCGTCACCTGCTAATCTATAGGAAGAAGAATTGCAATTGGACTCGTTTTAAACGCTTCCCACAAGTCGGATTGATATCCTGGCCTAGTGCGGCAAACATAGGGTTTTTTGACAGTCAGTTCATGAAAGACTCCAACGTATATACGTTATGAATAGTCATGTATTCATTGAAGTAGAGATATACATTCTATATCATCGTCCTCTAAACGCTCTGAAGTATTACGGTGAATGGATAAACAAATGACTGTGAACAAACAACACTCTGTAATATAAGGGTTCAAAAGGTAACAGTTGAGTTCCCAATTATCGTGACTGTTTCGTGATCAATTCTCAAATATATTGCAATTTTGGTGAACGATTTTGCCGTAGTAGTTTTACACGATGACTTTAATATACTTCGGGTCACCTTTCTTGATAACGACAGCAACCGCTATCTTTGATTATAATGCAAAATGAGACTATCATGATATGTAGGTCCTTATGTAGGTCCTTACGGCAGAAAAAAAACATTTAAATACTAATCTAGACCTGCATCAGCAGCAGGATACTATTTTATTAGAAGATATGATAAGTATTAACACAAATATATTGGTGAAATAAATGGAACACAATAATTGAATCAAACCATTCTTGGTTGTATGAGGCCGCCCTTACTGTCCCATACTATAAATAGCTGGATAGATCTAACCGCAGCTTAAGCCATATACTGAGTATTACTTGGTGTAAATCGTAATTATACCGCAGGGAACATCATTAATTTTGGTATGCTCCAACAATCCGACAAAGGCCATGAAACACTTCTGACAGCAGAGTAATATTGTCCTATAGTGAAATACCACCAGTGTAATCGGTAGCCTCTGCGATTCAGTAAGTTATTAGGATCAACAATCCACAACGAATACATTTAATAACACTGTTTTCTGAACAGTACGTTTACATAGTATTATTTCAATTTATTTATTTCGTATATTGCACAATGAATAAAATGTTATATTCAACTATTCATTGCTACAATAGGTTTGCCAATAGGTATATCCGTACATCTAAGTCTACCAGCGAAGCAAAGCAATAAAAACTTTTAAAAGCAACAAAGACTTAGCTCAAGTGTTTGAATGGAAACTGGGAATAACAGAATTGATGATTTTTCTCGAAAATAACTACAGCACTTGGTTGTTCGACAGCAAGTTATAAAGTTAAGTAGAGGACAGCTTCTGCTCACCGCACAATATCTGACATCATACATAGGATGCTGGAGTCTTCTTGCCTGAATCTTCCATAAGCCGATTGAGATATCAACTCAAAATCTTCAGCATTTTAGGTCTGCTCATCATATTTCGAAGGACTCCAGAGCGTCAGCAGGAAAAGGACGGTCTGCTCTGACCAACTGCGACTGGATTAAATGAGTAAGTTCAACACCCAAATGAAAAAAAAAATCCAGTAGAAACAAAGAATTCGTTTACGAAATCCTCTGAATGAGCCTGAAGAGAGCGCTACTGAAAGTGTGGCTTCCAGGCAACTTTCATTCACAATAACTCTAACATTTTAATTGGTGGTTCAAACTCCCGTTTACTCACATAGGTAACGTTTTTATACACGTGTTCAACATTTTTATCCATTTATCATTATGTCCTCATCATGAGTTCTATCATATATTTCCAAAGTGGTATATATAAAACGCAACAATGTATAATTAAAAACATATATAAATACAATACAGTTCTTTACCCTTCAGTTTCTCATTTGAGGTAAAATTAGTATAGATTATTCTTAGGACAAAAAAATGTAATTTTTATCTGTATAGTTCGACGTAAGCGTCGAACTATACATATGCATTTCGCAGATCCCCGGAGTGGTTCAAGTATAACTAAATGGTAATCAACATCATCTAGTTATCTTACAGTGCTCATTAATTTATTCTCCCGCACATTGTAAATTACGACCTCTTAATAATTTTTGTGTATAATACTGAAATAGGACGATTTTTACGTTGTTTCTTTACAAGATGACGAGCATCGTTATCCATTTACAGATAGGACCCTAAGCCCCTTGCCACAGAGTTCAATTCAAAGCCGTGACTGAAATTGATCGCACAGTACGTTAGTGGTCGAGCTGCTCATCGTTCTTCCTGGCCGCATTCAAATCCAGGCATACGGCAGCAGCAATACTTCTGACCATAAATCTGCTGGTGACGGTAAACCGTAGACGTCCGGCGAGAAATCCATCACACGAGTATTGGGTGTCGAGAAAAGAATTGCTGTATGCATAAATAAAACTCCAACAAGCAGGGTAACAGGACGCAAGCGGCACTGTTGGGACAACACCATTGATAGTTGCAAGTGTTCTTATTCACTTCTGAATGTTTACTGGGCCAAAAAGGATGGCCAGTCTGGGTTACCAATTTATTGCGGTTCAACAACGTGAATCATTGTTGACTCACGTCGTCATGTAGAAGTAATTGGCACTAGTATTGGATAGAGGACAGAAACCATGATGTATGCGGAGGTACTTTCTCTTGATGAGATGTTGAAAATAATCTTATCAATTTAAATGAAACATATATGATTTGATTCATCGAGAATACTTTCCCACAGTAATAAATTTTCAGTTACACAAAAAAATGCATAGCCTGACATGTGCAATGTTGACCGGTTACCTTCGAATCAACGTCCTGGGATAGTCTCTGCCAGCAACTTGTTTTAGTTTACTCACTGAATGCCTGGGCGATCAAAATGGTGAGTCATTTGTATATAGTATCTGGGTGAAATCTTTTTGATTTAATTGCAATTGACTTGTACAAAGGCGATTCTTACCATATAAGGTCTTTTTTTAACCGCATTAAGGAAATACCCAGTGTAGTTGAATTTGAAGTATATTTGAAAGATTTTTTTTTTCAGTTTATCAACCATATAATGATGTTGACGAATTTGAAAGGTCAAATCGCGTTCTGATTGGGTGGTTGATTGTCGGCGAAGACAAGCTCGTTTAGATTGCACGGTTATGAGATGATTCCTTCATACAGACGATTGTCAAGATGGTCGGAAACCTTGCGAGTTTTCATCGAGAACTTTATGTTACACTTAAAGGGAGACAATGCGTATATGTCTAGAAGTATTGTCCTACGTACGATATTATAAAGTAACTGTTGCTGTATTAGTGATGTCGAAAACTCTGGTATGTTAGCACAATTGTACGTAGGCAACCTTGTATGTTAGCAACCTATTGGACTTAATCAAATAAAGCCTACTCACTCACTTACTCACTTACTTACTTACCACTGTCCCGACACACTCCAATAATTGGTTGAGTAAATGAGTCAGTGGTCTGAAGTACATTGGGCATTCATAAGTGCATGATACCCGTAGGGTTAATAACATTTTTCTATAAATATATTTCTAATAACTGTTGTTTACAACACAACTATTTAAGGCGGTGAGTCTCTGGGACTAACGTGTTGGTCGCAGGTGACCATCTTCCTCCTCACGTTTGCATCAGCATTCAGGGTGTCGCTAATCAAAGTTAATGGTCGTGACATGGTCCATCAATAAATGTAGAGAAATTATGATACAGGGGAGTTTATTTTTTTGCGAATGAGGTTTATGTTGCTCGACGGTTTCAATAACAGTATGTCGTTGATACTCTGCGACTCATAAGAGACTTCGGTAGCTGTTGCAATCATTTCAACACAATTACATTGAATTCAGTACCATTGCATTGAATTCAGTACAATTAGATTGAATTTAGTAAAATTGCATTTAATGTAGTGCCATTACATCGAATTCAACACTATTAAATTCGATACGAGAACACCAGAAATCGCGTATCCAACATGATTTGGCCGTGTTAAGGTAGACCCCCAAAGGTTCATTATCACCGTCCAATAGGGCAGAGAATATGTCAAACTCGAGTTCTCCTAAGCCCTAAAACCAAAAAGGAAATTTCTCACCAGCCTACCAACAATTTTAACACAGTTATTTTACGAACCGGGTGGTCTGAAAGTCATATTGCAGTAAACGGGCACAGCGAGCTGCAAACAGGACAAAGCGACGTAGCAGGAATAATTGATGGAACACTCAAGAGAATGTTCTGAAATATATTTAGTTTCCAAGCGAGTTCAGACAGCCAGTGTGTAATCCATAGGTTTCAAAATGTGTTTTGTTGATGCATGTATCGTCCTTATTCTTTCCCATTTACATGTACAGATAACCTTCAATATTTTGAGATTTTTAGTTGTTCGCTGCAAATTGTGCATGCAAACAGTAGGGCAGAATGTTGCATTTCTCGCTCAACCCAAAGTCAAATCTCACTCCTGTATAACTGACCTACTCGTTTTGGCGGAGTTTCATACGAATAACTTGTAATTCGGAAACAATTTGTCTTATCCATGGGAGATAAGAAAACTTGTGTTTGAATTTCGACACATCACGTGGATATCTCAATTGAATGTGAATCATTTATTTATCCTTCATCGCCATATTATCTGCCATTCAGTGGTGCTTCTATTGATCCTACCAGATATCTTTAACGATTTTGAATAAATGGAAGTAGCTTTAGATTTTTTTACATTGTCTATTAGTGAAGTCGTTCATCAGTGTATACCTAAATCCATTATATTGAATGATCCAATCATCCTTTCCGATAATATAAATACTGAGGCTATTTTTTGACTCGCTCCATTTATAGCAGCCCTTTGGACATTATTTATTTGTATTATGTGTTGTTGTTCAAATCAGTTCACTTTTCTTGACCTAAGAGCACATTTTTTGAAATGAAATTCAACCAGTCCCGGATTGATTAGAGAATCCTTCAATAATTCCCTACTCTTCCCGTTAGGGGAGCGGCCAAAATATCTTGCCCCTAACCTCCGTTGCCATAACTCCGTTGCCTCCTCCGGTAATTCGCCTCTTCTGATCCACCAATCCTAGCGTATGAAAATTACGTTCAAAAGAATCTGGTCCGTCGGCATGAAATGGGCAATACCCGCCGCCGACGAGAGCGATGAAGGCCTCCTATGCAGGGCACAGCAATGCTTTGACTCTCCTCTCGAGGGTGAAATTTTTTGCGATGATTTAATGTTTCTCGTGATTGCTAAGAAAACGGATTTCACGTGCGAACGTTTTATGATACGAAAGAAAATATAATTAAATGCAATAGGTTGGAAAACCCAAAGGCAACGATGTTTCTAACTAGTTTGTGAAATCTGAGTGGAGTGATTACATTGACAACCATTGAGTGTCGAGACAGCATTGAAGATTCAGATGGGTGTGATCACTTTGATACCACATACATGTGTGATTCATTCGAGAATCCAATCGTTTGTGAATTATTTGAAAATGTACAGAGGTTTGATTACTTGTGGTAATCCTGAAAGATGCGATAACTTTGAAAATTGTTAGAGGTGTAAAACTTGGTGATCCGAAAACGTGTAATTACTTCGAAAACTCGGCGAAGCGTGATTACTTTACGAACACACTGCGTTGTGACTACTCTGAGAACCACAACGGTGTGGTTTCTTTCAGAATTTTAGAGTGAGTGATTGATTACTTTCGAGCATCCAGAGGAGTAGGATTGCTTTAGTAAACTCAGATAATCCAGAGGTGTGTGCTAATAGAACGAAATTGTATGCATTTTTGGAGTAGCTCGTATACTCTTCTAGGTCGACGTGTTTGCATTCCTTAGAGTGTATTTGAGCTGAATTAAACGAAACAAAGAGCTCAAAAAAGGAAAACTAATGTTGATTCGAAAGTTGGAGACAATGAGCGAACGACAATTGTTCGGCAATGCATGAAGATCCTACCCATCTGGTTTGTGAACATCAGCAATCGAACTTTAACGGACACTGAAGAAACAATTTTGCCAAAAGTGAAACAAAATGCGGGCATGGGAACACAGAAAAATAGAACCCACTTGGCCTATTTTACCTCTAGTCGTATTCACTATTCGAATTAAAACAACACCGGGTTAAGGTGAGTGGAACATAGGTGATAGGCACCTGGCTGATTGTTCAAAAAATATCAATATTCGAAAACAATATTGCCAACGGCTGCTAAACCGCGATAACCTTGGAAAATATATGTTGCTGCTCAACCTGGCGCAACTGCTGCAATGGAAGTCGGTGTTCGCGTTGCCGAGCAAACGGATGCTTCTATGCAACTGTTACGGCAAATAATTGACTCTGCCATAGTAGTAGTTACTGTCAACCTGTCGAAATCATAGCAGATTTGGCCAAAAAATAGTTGAGCAATGATTAATCGGTATTGAATTACGTGATCCCAACATTTCAAATCATCAATGAATACAATCCGGCTGTGTTTCAATTTTCTGAAAGTTCCCAAGTATAATTCAATTGCGCGAGTCTTTAAAGAATTGTTTCTCTGCACCTCAATGATTTTAGGTACTGACCGGCCCTACCGTTCGAACAGAATAGACTAAAAATATTATCAACCATTACGTAATAATACTAACAATTGGCCGCATATTAAAAGTGTAGAATGCAACTGCTGTGGAATGGG
The DNA here is from genome assembly GCA_016164225.1 of Gammarus roeselii. Taxonomy (NCBI): domain Eukaryota; kingdom Metazoa; phylum Arthropoda; class Malacostraca; order Amphipoda; family Gammaridae; genus Gammarus; species Gammarus roeselii. The sequence goes on along the minus strand of SDVV010039691.1, from coordinate 1,485 downwards.
CAAACTGAGGTGAATGGTTCGTGTGGTTGGCGTTACAGATTAACACATTCAATTGTTAAGCAGGTCGAAGTGCAAGCGCAGAAATAGAACCATTGAACGTACATGTATGGTAAATTGTCGGCCATTACCAGATCGTTAGAGTAAACGTGTGTACTGCCAAGCAGAGTGCATTCATTAGCATTATTTTTCCATGCTGATATTAATTTATCACATAAATTTTCATCTCACATTCGATCGTTGGGACATCTTTCTATTCGTCGGTCCACCAATGGAGTGTATCATTGCAATATACAACTTCATTCAAATAAGTCGAGCAGAACTCATCCAAACCGCTCGGCATTGAATCACATTATTGGAAGTCTTTTCAAATTAGACGTCCCTACACAAAAAATCAGTGTTCTATTGAACATGGTCATATACTCACAGTGTTAAATTCATACACTGCTATACTACAACAAATAAGGATGGAAACAGTTATCAGAGATACTTTTGCACCTGAGTATTTTTAGATTTGTTTCGACGATACAATTATTCCTTGTAATTCTCCGAGTGAAATTTTCCGACATTCACATTCCTTCATACTGACAATCGATGGGTAGGAAACCATGTTTACGTTGGAATAAAACATTCGTAGGAATATCTTCTTACTAGACTTTTTTATTCTTCTTTTGTGCTATCTATAATGCTCTCATCAGATTCTCTGAGACGCTCATTACCAGCAAATACATGCGATAAGAAGTCCAAAAATAGTTATTTCTATTCATGTTTGATTTGAAAAATAAACATACAATTTTTTTTACTAGTAATAGTGTAGTATAGAACTGCTCTTTTAGCGGCGAAACTGATGTCCTATATGATTGTTTTATCAGCCTCTGACTAAACCCGAAAATGAACCAATTTAGCTGGGTATGTTAACAATCAATGAGCCGTCAATTTTACTATCGCGACAAAACAATATCCGTGACGAAATTACCCACCATATCCGTTATATATTGTGAATTGAACGTTTAAATTGCGAAAAATAGCAATTGTAGCTAGCGCTGTGTCGCGCCCAGTAAGACTCTTTTTAACGTTAACATTGCACGAAGACACTTGAACTTAATATCGCTATCATGGCGGGGCGGGCAGAGTATCGAGTGTGAGGATGAGCTCAACTCAATGATACATTGCTTTTATGCATTCTTGTCTTCGTGGTTAACGTGTCGAACTGCGGTGCATAGGTACCAGGGTTCGAGCCCACTAATTCTCTTTATGTTTATTTGAACTGCACTTACACTCGGGTGGACTGTGAACCGCCCCCTTGTGTGTTTGTATGAACTGCAAGTAAATCGATATCTTTTTCTATTTTGTATTCATGGGGTAACCGAGCTAGATGGAAGAGCTGCTCTACATTGCACGTTGACACTTGAACTTGATATCATTGTCATGACGTGACGGGCAGCGTATCGAGTGTGAAGATGACCTCACGCTGCGAAGCAGAGGTAT
>SDVV010039690.1:0-10604 GCA_016164225.1 Gammarus roeselii | reverse complement strand
TATATGTTTTTTTTTGTCAGTGACTGCCTTGCATAGACCCACTCATACCGTCACATTCTTTGCTACCCAATAAATCAGGCAGTCCTGCTGAACTATCAATTCTCACTCTAACTAATTGTCTTATAAATTATCCCCTTGTCAAATTGCAACACCTTATGTCAACAGGATACAGTGATATCCACTATGTACATTACAACTTGCCCTAATAGCTCTCTTGTCATGACATGTTTAGGCAATAGCCGTGTTCGTATGTCCAGCTAGGATAGTAAAATGGCTCCCTACCGCTTGCACACAGCTCCAACTACTTAGTTACATGTTCTAAGCTTGTCATTTTACCTAGTTTATATTTAATATGTATAAATTTATTGTTTCAAAGAAGAACATACCACCTGTGTATGAATAAACTTTTTTATTATTATTTATTTATTTATCGAGCAGCCTCATGCTATGCATTCCGTGTTCTCACACACGCACTCTTGTGTAACGATGCATAGCACATGTGCTAGCGGCAGTCATAAAGTTAGACCCAGCGTTTATTTGACAATATCCGTTCAGGATCCTCCAAATGAGATCTCGTCCTTGTCACACTGTAATTGCCAATTAGCCGAAAACTATAAACTTCTACAACGTTCATCTCTGACGTCACGTTTGCCCAGACCTCTCGATGCCGGTTCGTTGTTTATTATCCAGAACCAATTGTCAAAATGCGCAAACAACACTAACCGTTACATCCCTTCAGTCCTCTCTGGTCATGCCGAGCCAGGTCATTTTGCCACGTATTCAGTATCGTTCTTTCAACCAAGCCTTACTAACCTTATCAAAATAACATCATACTTTTACTCATAGTTAAGAACTATCAATTTCCTTAACTAAATTCAAAATAATATCATGGTTAATATTTCCCAAGTCAAATCATTACTTCTTTAAGGATTTTATTCTGAATAATCACGTGTTGTATACTATGTACAGTTGCTACAACTTTCACTTATAGTAGGCTATACTTCTTTCACTCTAACTATCTCGCTCAGATGTACTGCACTCAACTCGTAGCTCAGCTATTAAACCCAGAGCATTCATATAAATGCTAAATTAACAAGCGAGCTATGTTATAATATATTGATGTTCTTATAAAACCTCAACAAATGTTTATAGTAATATTCATATATTTTTCTGATTTAATTATTGTTGGAACATGTACTGTTTTGAACATTCACTTCGCGCAGTCAACGCTCAATCTGCTCTGTACTGTCTCATACGTCTGACCGAGTGCAGAGTAAGACAACCTGCACTGCGGTGCCCTGCCACCATCACATGCCTGGCCTAGCTAGCTGGCTCGCACAGACAGTCTCTCACCAGCCACCGAGAAGGCAGGGTGCCAACGGCCCTGCAGGGGTCGCCCCCTTACGCATAGGGCACCCCGGAACACACCATCATTCACGCCGATATGAAGCACGCTAACTCAACCGTCTCCACAATCATCCGGAGTGACTTATTCCTTCAACTCTGCATCTATCACCACTCCCGAGTCGTCCCTGGAGTTTCTTCATCGTCTACGACTGCTCACCGCGAAGCACCTAGCGCTCATTGTTCCCACGCTCTTCACATCTACCAACAGATGTCTACCGCCACACCTCAACGTGGTCTCGCCAACCTATCGTCACCGCTGTACATCTCATTCCGCACGCCAAGTGTGCTTCGAGCACCGCTGCACTTCTCATTCCGCACGTCAAGTGTGCTTCGAGCAACGCGCCACTTCGCTCACCGCAACGCAGCGTCTCATCAACCACGTGTGCCCATAGTTCGCACTAACCTCAAGACAGTTCACTGTGCTCATCGCTCCAACCACCAGCCACCGCTTGCTTGGTTGTCATAGTCTACAACTACCACACAGCTCTGGTCATCGTCACTATTAAGAGCTGTGCGTCGAGTTCATCCGATCCAGTGCGCCAACCGAGTCGTCACGTAATTTAGCCCTCACCATTCCGTAAGTCCCGGTATCGGGTGTTCCTGGTATTTCATGTAACTGCGGAATTCCATGCCGTGTGATCTAGGACGGGTCTATGAATAGTTCAACTGTATGAATCGCGACTAGATCAAGCCACGGCTGACTGCAGGTTTACCATTAATTGTTTCATGTGTTTGTTTTATTGTGTCGCGATCCATGTTAGCACCGTCGTCATTCTCAATTTTAGCATAAACCCTGCGTTCTTGTAATATATGTAAAAATGTATCTCTCTATCACTCCCCCTGCACCTCGTCGCATCTCTCTCTCTAGGATTAAAAATAGGCAAACACCCGCCGTCGATCAAAATGGAGTCAGATAAGGAAACTACTCGCTGCGATTCAATTAGCATATATAATTTCAATACCGCGCGGTTCGCGCGAAGTTTCGCTCGTTTCAATTCTGAGGCCGATCAATTTATAAATGCCGTTCCATAACCTTGAAAGCTCAACGGTCAGTCAAGCGCTGAAACCGTGGATAGAGATTGTGAGGACGGCAGGAGATCAATTCAGGCCGTTCAATTAATAATGTTTAACTTATCACAATTATTATTCATCAATCTACTAGCAAATTCAATGCCCTTGTTTTATCTCTCAAACTAGTTTATTTTTTTGCAATGCGATACTCGTATTTCTCAATCTTACAATCAATATTATCAATCGTTTAAACATTTAATCATCGTTCGTTATTCCAATCTCATTTTTTTTGTTCATTATAACAATCAATTGTTGAACAATAAACGTCAATCAGCCCTTCATCAATAATAATTATTTTTTAATATTTTTATCATTCACCAATCAAACTGACGACCCCAATCATAACAACATCGTAACCCACAACACCCTAGGTCTTCTCTACTTAGAAGGTAATTCAACTCATCAGTGTACACGTTATACAACAGTGGCCATAGATGACCTCCCTGCCTAATTTCGTTTTTACAATGATAAGTGGTCGATTTCCAACTACCCCATCGCACTAAGAATTCCTGTTCCCTGTACCAAAATACAAGCAAGTGCACAATATGGAGAGTGGTTCTTCTCTCAATTAACAGTCTGAACAAAGTCCAATGGTTTACTCTATCAAAAGCTTTCTTCGCATCTAAAAAAAAACAGAAAAACAGACGAGTCTCTACATCTGTAATACTCAAGAGTTTGTTTCAATGCAAATATCGCCAATTATTTCCATGGCCCTCTTTGAATCCAAACTGACAGTTTGCGATAGACAGAAATGTTTGCAATCTCGCAAGAATAACCTGCTCAAGAACCTTGGAAATTGAGGTGGCAATAGCAATGGGGCGATAATTATTTATATCAGAAGGGTCTTTCATTTTACATTTCAGAAGAGGAATCACAGTTACATGCATTACCTCTCTTGGTAGCTCCTTGATATGAATGCTGCCAGAAAAGAAGAGAGCAAGCACTACAGTCAGTCTGTGGGAAGCATTCTTGAACACTTCACTCTGTACGTCGTCATTTCCAACAGCTTTGTCATCTATAAGGCCTTTGACAATGCTCCTAACCTCTGCCACAGAAACCATTTCGTTAACAACAGGAACATTATCGAGGGCGTTTTGCAGCCAACCTCTACTCTCTTCCGTGTCAACAGAATTAGCAATGTGCTGGAAATGCTCCCCCCAGACCCTCGCAATTTTTTCTTCCCAATTACGCCCGTCACCGCAAATGACAGTGCTTTTTTTAGGATTAAGTGACCGATTTTCTTTCATGAAATATTTGCATTTACATTCTTACAATTTTGCTAGCAGAGCCTGCGCACGTAACTGTTGCTCGTTCTCTCTCAAAAACGCGAGTTCTCTACGAAACCGTGAATTTGCTAACCTCATTGCTACCGTAAGTTGACCTCCCCGAGGCCTTCCAGCAATATACCAATTAAATACGGCATAATTCATAATTCTGTTCTTGTGCTCATTCATTCCAGCCTGGAACGCCATATTTACTCGTTTTTCTACTGCCAAAAACACGCCGTCCGTACAGCCATACAGATAATTCAATCTTACGTTATCAACACTTTCATTCACTCTGAGAAGCCCATCAGGAATATTTGTAAGAAGAACATCGAACTCAGCATAGAATCTGTCCAGTAGTCCCATATTATCAAAATTCCAATCAATCGCCTTCACATCGTGAGGGTTAGGTTGTCTGGGAGTCTGCATTCCCTGTACACTCGAAGTTACTCCTAAAACACGGTGATCCGTGCAGGCAACATTGGGCAGCAAGTGACAGGAAATTGTTGAATCTAATGACAGCGAGGACAAAGCAATATGATCAATCCATGAGGTGGAAAGAGAACCGTGATTCACATGCGTATACGTGTCAGGTCGCAGCAGCCTTGTGTCCTGAAATGCAACATTATGCTCAGCAAATAGCTCTTCAATCTCAATGATCCTATTTGTGTTTGGGGAGGCATTTAAATCTCATAAAATACACACCTGCTGCTCTTCCCTACTCTTCAATATACCTACAAAGACAACCATGCATCTGAGATATTCCTCCAGATTTTCACCGGAGTTCACAGGGAAGTAAACATTCAAGAACAGCACAGAGGTCTCGTTAAATATAACGCTCAGACCCAGGATTTTATTGAAATCGTATTGCCTAGTTTTTATATGTGGGCTCAAAGATTGTTGCCAAATGAATGTCAGACCCCCATGTGGCCACCCCACCCTGATTCATCTCGTCTCATCGACAGAGGAAATTGAGAATGAAGCTATCATCTCTCTCAGAGATGACGGTAAATTAGGCTGCTAGGGACGAAGCCACTTCTCCTGCAAGGCAACTGAGTTGTTTTGCAGAGGTCTGCGACGTAGGCTTCACAATTTCCCGTTAAGCCAAAACCATTCTGAGAGGCAATTTGAACTTCTGTTCTGCTACTGTTATTGATATCCATTATATAGCTGCCACGCCCTGCATTGGATCCCTTACGCGCCTTCTACTCTATATCTGTATCTCCCTAATCCGTTCTCTAACATCTGCTTCGCTTTGTTCATATGTCAGGTCGTAGTCTTTTGTTAAGCGCACGTTGGTCATGACAAGCTGTAGGCAGGTTCTCTCTTCCCAAATGTTCTCGTCAAAGAGCACGGACTCCAGTATTTTTGCGTCCCCAAGTATCTCAAAGGGTGACGTGTTCCCTCTTGTGCTTAGACGTTTCATGCACTTAAACGATGTTTCTTCACAAGATGCTGCTTCACACGTTCCTGCATTCTTCTTAGAGGGAACCTACTTCCAGGATACGGTAGTGACACGAAGAGATTCTCAGTGCCATTAGTCGCGAAACTCTCCTGAAGAGTACGCCCATTACCTATCTTCACATTATGGTTCTTCTTCGACGATTTTTTCTCCCTAATTGCCGACACATCCATGAATCTCACGTTTGCTCGGCAACGTTTGCTCATCATCTTCGGTGCTTGAGTCGCGACTTTTTGAAGATATTTTCTGTCGTACCATGTCACTGTATTGGGTTTTACGTGGGTTGTCCGCCTTCAGCTGTTGTTGAGTTAGTGATGTCGGTGGTGATGGTAGTGGTAGGGGGCTTAGTGGTGCCAATGATGGTGATTGTGCTCGCGAGAGCGAGAGAGAAGTGGTATCAGTGGTTGTGGTGTCAGTGATGGTTGCGTTGGTGGTGGTGAGGCCGGCTGAACAGCTGGTCGCGGTATCATAGTGCGCCTCGCTGATTGTCATGAGGCACGGCAGATACGACTTTGACAAACGTACGACCACTCTGAAGGCCTTCAGTTGCCATCGTTGCATGGATACCTTCTAAGATACTGGACTAGTTCCTCTCGGCATTGTTGTAACACACATTTCTATCTTTGATGTCTTATCAGCATTGCAGTCACAACTGCGAGGGACTTTGGCACGGCTTAGTGGCTCATCTAGTGCCTGTTGAATCTTCTTAATTGCTTCTGTATGAGACGACATTTCGATCCTGACGTCACGGGTTTGCGCAATAATATTAGCTGCATCTATATTTCTCAAGTCAACAGAGGGGATTTTATCAATGTCGACTGTTGCAAATAGCGGAATACGTGGGTCATCTCTATTCCTCAGACGTAGAATAGTTTTCATATCAGTCTCAGGCGGTGTCGAGGCACCTCGACGGGACGACAGTCTCTCTCCGCAACTAGATGGCGCTGTATCTGGACCCTGGAGCTGAAAACTTACATACAATAGCAAAGCCTCCTTCGCTGCCGCCGCACCGTATGTTGTCTTGACTATTGCAACCAGATCGTCTATCGGAATGACGTTTCTTCCTGCTCTTAGAAAACATAGTACATTATTTACATGTACATTATTCTCACCTACACCTGCACTGCTGACATCCTTGCCTTTTGGTGCCATCTCTCACTGTGTTTGTACATCAGGTTTCAAAATGCAAGCTCTGTAGGCGCTACCGTCGCACTATTTTCACTTGGTGGCCTGTGTCATGAGTTCAGCTCACAAAACACAGTATTCAATCAGTACCTCTTTTGTTCAAAACCCATACGTAAAAATAGAATGTATCCCGAAACAGCCAATATTTAAACATGCGCATCCGAATGAAGTAAAACGAATCCTAATTTGACTAATGAAATAGTAACAGCCCTGCTGTTGTAGTCGTAGGGCTAACCCCTTTGATGAGGGGTTCGACTTTTATATCAATGTTACCCAGGGTATATCGGAGGTGGAAGTGTAGCGGCCAAACGTCTTGCTATTAGCCCTACTACCACAGTACTATTAGCCGTGTAAATATGTCGATAAATGTAAAATAACACAGTAAATAAATTGATAGTTAAATTCAAATCGTAGTTTTAGAGGCCACGGTGCTAATGTACATTCTATCAAAATAGAGTAACAAATACGTAATAAGTAGCAAACAATTAGCAACACTGCAACAGACATTGATATAACATAATTAGGCCCTCACAGACCATTGGTAGTTGTCGATTGGATGGATGGAACGAGTAAATGTATGATCACGAATGGAACGAATGAGAGGAATGGCAATGCACCATGAAAGTTAGGAAGATTAATTCGTCACCAGACCTTATTAATTATTTTTGCTATGTTGATACCTGATTTGGGTGATCAGAGAGCTATAACAGCAACCCATCATTCTCTAATACATGCTTATCTCCCCCTTTTGGTAAATTGTGAAAACACTGCACAGCAGGCTCGTGGCTCAGTCACTAGTTATCACTACTTATAACCTTAACAGAACCATGTGGTTCGATGCCATCCAAACTGCATTCAACACAGTGCTTGAGGCTAACCACCGGTCACTGATACAGCCAAAATAACCTGTAGCTATATGTATTTAAATCCCAGCGTTTCCTTTTCGAACCATTCAAGAGCTTTATAAATCCGTAACCATACTTCCCACATTAAAAATCATAGAAGAAGGTAGAGTGAGCCGAACAATCAAGTTTAAAGCAAACCAAAGGATACATAAACACCCATGATACTTTCCGGGAAAGTGGGATTGGACGGGAAGGGGTAGTGGTAAATATTGAGGAACAGAGCTGCAGCCTCAAACAAGTATATATAAAAAATAAAGCCGTTGTGAGTGATGGGCAGATAATAAGAAAAGTTAACAGGAAAGGGTGTGATCAAAATAAATTATTAGGAGTGAGATGCAAAACAGGTATAACAGGAAAAAAATGGGGTCAAAGGTCCTCTCTAAATAGCTACACAGCCACTCAAGATATCATGCAGTCAGCTTAACCGGTCCTGAGCGAGGAGGGAGAACGATTGCTGGCAGGTCCCGGCAACTAAGTCCCAGCAGATAGTCTCCGAATGTATAACTTCCTTACTCTCTTCCCTTTTCGGAAATCATTATTCCGCCTTCCCGCTCTTGACCTCTCACAATCTTAGCCTCTCTTTCTTTCTTTATACATGAGACAGGAATTTCGTTGTTCCCCTAGTTATCTCTCATCGGTTTCCTTCTCTCATATTCACCGGCAGTGACATTTTACGCCCCGCTTCTACCAATTCAATAGTGCTCTCTGATATGACTTGGCTGCCATCTCTTGTCAGATTACTTAAATTTCTACTACAATTAGTTAAGTGTATCAAATGTACTACTTTGAACTTCATGATTTTCTTAAATATAATTGTTGTTATTATTATTACTAACAATTCACCTTATGCAAAAATATTCAACAATATGCAATTTTGCTAAGCAAACAAACCTCTATGTCAATTACCTAAATTAACGCTTCTTCATTAACTGTGCACTCTAAAGGAAGATAAGATGTGCGTTCGTTAGGTATAAAAGTATTATTTCTAATGTGCTTCCTGACTTGGCTCGTCTGCCTTAACCTGGAGAATTTCTCCTATTTTTATTCGATAAAGTTGTGTATCGATGTAGTTCTATACCCTTGATGGTTTTGAATGAAGCTTTTATTATTATTCTAATTATTATTACATTAATTACTATTATTTTTGTTATCATTATTATAATCAACGCTAAGAGAAACGATCCACAGGCATTGAGGAGACTATCAAGATCAAGATCGAAAAAGGGGCAGAAGAACCACGCAGCTTCAACTATAAATAAAGATGAATTTAGCCTAATACATTTTTTTTATCCCATGTCCTTTGTGGAGATATAAGTGATTACTCAAATTGATCCTTCTGACACTAAAGAGGTGGCCTACATGGGTTGAACTAGTGAAACAAATCCTTGAATTTTTGTCAAAAGATAAACATTTAATTCATACCCAATAGACTTTGATATCTTTGATTTATTGGACATATAATGGACATGATAATTGAATGTAATATTGAAGGATTTTTTATGAATTTAGGATTTATTTAGGTTTAATGACAGGTTGACAAATGACAGATATATTAACTTATAACTAAGGGACGTGAGTTAATCTTCCACTACATCCCACCAACCGATGGCCATTGTTGGAAGACATTCTCTATTCTCTATTGTTCAACATGTCAAGACAAATAGAAACATTACACTGGACTGCTGATTTCAAGAAACTAAGTAAATAAGTGAGGTCAACAGACATTTACTGAATCATGATAATTTAGTGTCGAGGTGAATGCCGAGAAAGTAAATGAAATCCATTTCACCAATATTCAGGTTACCCATCATTGAAAAGCATCAACATTTCTGACAGTTATTAGCAGTTACCATTTCGTTGTTTATTTTTATCGCTAGTTACAAATTTGTTTCTAAATTGATGCTGATAAGGTACTATCATTAGCGAATAATATGTACTTGAATAGGTATAAGTAATTTGGAAGATCATCAATTCATATAAAAATAAGATGAGACTTAAAATGAAACCCTATGGGACACCATGCATGATATCGAGAAAATTTGACTTTTTGTAATTGTATTATAGTGTATTGTTGTCTATTGCATAGATACGATTTACCTACTAGCAGACGTGACTACACTTAGCCTCTGTTTTGTCAATAGAATTTACCACGACTCAACTTCATATTTAAAAGCCAGTAAAAATAAGGTAAAGTAATGATAAGGTCATTTTCAGTTGACCACTACGGTTTTCTGTAAATCAATAGTTCTTTGGTTATGGGATATTTAACAATTGAAATAACCGTAGCAATTATATAGACTCATAAATAACCCCTGACTCATGAGACGTTCTGAAGGCATAGCTCTGTGTTTTGAACATCATTGAACTCCCCAGGCTCCACTCCATGGCTAAGCCCTTGGCGCTATTAACCAGGAAAGGGGTGGAACATTTAGATTGCAAGAAACATATAGAACCTAGACTTATGAAGCTATATATGCAAAGGAAGAGAAAGCAACGACGTCTACACTAATTACGAGAGAAAGAAAGAGGTCAGTTCCACACACTCCCTCAGGTTTGCCTGGTGTCACCAGCTTAGTTCCTAACCATCTTGCACCGGCTGGCATGCATGCCACCTTCACAGTGCCGTCACAGCGGTGATGTAACTAGGTTGTTGAGGTGAAGCAGGTCCAGAGCTCAACCGCCAAGTAGTGTGGAGGCAGCGGTCATGTTGGAGTGATCCTCTCTGTCGCGATAGTGCATTTATTATGTGTGTAGTGCTCCCCGGACTGATACTGGTACATTGAGCGAAGAATTTGCTGTCTGCGAGGGGCGTTGTTTGAATCTCGATTGAAGAATAACTTATAATTGACAGCAGTGTTCCTGTAACGAGATTTTTGCCAATTAAATGATTTTTTATTTATTTAAATCTTATCCTGAATTCTTTTCTTTTGTATGAAAAAAAGTATTTGCACGATTATCAGCAAAGAATATATGATGGAGGGTGATTGTATTTATGAATAAAACTATAAGTCGTATAAAAACGCTCATGTCACTTCCTTAACACAAACAGGGAAAGAAACGGGAGCCCAGCGTTCGCGCTAAAATTATTCCCGCACACGCGCACTATCGCCACTTCACTTCACCTCACTGTCATGGCCGGACACTGTCATAACCACTAAAAATCTTTCATCCCACGTGCTTTCTACCTAACGATGATTCAGCCCACACGCATTTTCTACCACTTCAAAATCTGCCACTGTCATATCTGCCACTGTCATTTCAGCGAAACAGGCGTACCAACCTAACAGTTATCACTTTAATGGAACTTCA
>SDVV010039689.1:0-10604 GCA_016164225.1 Gammarus roeselii | reverse complement strand
CCCGTCTCCCATCTCACGTCATAATTACCCCGTCTCCCATCCCACGTCATAATTACCCCGTCTCCCATCCCACGTCATAATTAGCACGTCTCCCATCCCACGTCATCATTACCCCGTCTCCATCCCACGTCATAATTACCCCGTCTCCCATCCCACGTCATAATTACCCCGTCTTTCCTCCCACGTCATAGTTACCCCGTCTCCCATCCCACGTCATAATTACCCCGTCTCCCATCCCACGCCATAATTACCCCGTCTCCCATCCCACGCCATAATTACCCCGTCTCCCATCCCACGCCATAATTACCCCGTCTCCCATCCCACGTCATGATTACCCCGTCTCCAACCCACGCCATTATGACCCCGTCTCCCATCCCACGCCCTAATGACCCCGTCTCCCATCCCACATCATAATTACCCCGTGTCCCATCCTACGCCATAATGACCACGTCTCCCATCCCACGTCATAATTACCCCGTCTCCCATCCCACGTCATAATCACCCCGTCCCCCATCCCATGTCATAATTAGCCCGTCTCCCATCCCACGTCATAATTACCCCGTCTCCCATCCCACGTCATAATTACCCCGTCTCCCATCCCACGTTATAATGACCCCGTCTCCCATCCCACGTCATAATGACCCCGTCTCCCATCCCACGCCATAATTACCCCGTCTCCCATCCCACGTCCGTCACGTTTCTTGACGAGACGTCAAAGCTGGAAAAGGTCCATTCACAAACATCCTCTCCTCACGCCTATCCACTGCACGCTCTCTTGTTACCTCCAGACTCTCTTGTATCCTTCACTCTCTTGTTACCTCCACACTTATATCTCGCCAACCTAGCTCTAGCGATACGCCATCCATCCACCCAAATTTTTGTCCACCTCTAGACCTTACGTCCACTCACTATCTATCGCTTTCATCATATTTTTCACTAATCTCCCATCGTTCCTTCTCATCATGTGCCCTAACCATCTCAACATGCGAATCAACTCTGTTCTATAATTATTCCACTATTTCCTTTCTAATGAAAACAACGTCGTTATTGATCCTGCTTCACTCCAGCCATGCTCCTCAAACATTTCAGCTCAAACGTGTATCATTCTTCTCTATTCTGCTCTGCTCTCCCCTCAAGTCACAGCATCGTCCGTAGATCATAGTTGGGACAAATACCCCCTCATACAACCCGTCTTTGCTTCCATCCCGAAAGTCCTACAGCTCATAAGAACTCCTCGGTGCACTGAACACTTTATACCCTTCTTTCAATAGCGACTTCACCTCGGTTCCCACTACTTCAGTCTTCGCCTCACGAGAGCCCAGGTACTTCCATTTTGAACCTAATCCAATAACTCTCCAATTATGAAGACACAAATTCTGCTCGCATCACATTCCTCGAATATCTCATTACTGTACTTCTACCTAAATCAACTAACGTTTCCCTCCTCTCACATATTTTTCCAAACTCCGACACCAGCCTACATGACTTCTCCGCATCTGCCACCAGAGCCGTATCATCCGCAAACAGTAACGACTCAACTGCCAACTCCTCCCATTTGTTCCCAACAGCTCTAAACCTCGACCCATTACGCTCGCGCTCACCTCCCTGACAACTCAATCCATGTAGATATTGAGCAGCCAAGCAGACATAACGTATCCCTACCTCGGTCCTCCTTTCTCTGTGAACCACGCACTTACCTCACTTTCCACTCTTACACTGTGAACCACGCACTTACCTCACTCCCCACTCTGACACTGTGAACCACGCACTTACCTCATCACTCCCCACTCTGACACTGTGAACCACGCACTTACCTCACTCCCCACTCTGACACTGTGACCACGCACTTACCTCATCACTCCCCACTCTGACACTTGTTCTGCTGCCAACATCCAACTATGAACCTCTTACAACAAACTTCTAGCCAGCCAATACAAGCACAGCACACTCCATAATCGTAGGTCTTTCCAGGTCCATGATGGCCCAGAACACATCCTTTTCCTTAGCAATGTACTTTTCTCAGACTTGTCTGACCATCTGCTGGTGGAAGGTAGATTAGGAGTAGAACAGAACTGGAAGGGCAACAAACTTGTAGGGAGAGGAAGAGAGGTAGTGAAAGCGAGTGGACTGAATGTAAGAAGTGGAGCCGAGGAGTTCCAGCAGGCGTTGAGGGAAGAATATAACAATGTGAGAGGACAGGACCTGAGAGATGTGGAGGAAGAATGGGCGACGCTAAGGGATGCGTTGCTGAGATGTGCGAAGAAGGTGTGTGGTGCGCGCCGTTGGGTCGGGTGCAGAAGGAAAGGTTGCTAGTGGTGGAACGAGGAGGTCAAACTGTTGGTGGCACGGAAAAGAGGAGCGTTTGAGGAGTGGTTGCAGGTGAAGTCGGTGGTAGCTTATGAAAGCTACGAAGAGAGGAGAAACGAGGTGAGGCGGGTGGTGGGGAGAGCCAAAAGAGACGCTGATGCCAGGTGGGGCAAACGGTTGTGCCAGAATTTTGAGGATAACAAAATGGTGTTCTGGAAAGAGGCGAAGAGGGTGAGAAAGGGAGAGACCAGAAAAGAGGAAGTGGTGAAAGATGAAAACGGCCAGTTGTTGGAAAGTGGTGATGTATGGAAGAGGTGGGCTGAGTATTGCGATTAGTTGTTGAATGTCGAGGATGACAGAGAGGCTGACATTGTTGCTGTGGGTGGTGGTGCTCGGAGGCCAGTTTTGGGAGAAAGACTAGTGACGGACATTACCAGGGAAGAGGTGCAGGAGGCGGTGGAGGTGATGGAAGCAGGGAAAGCCCCTGGTTTGGATGGCGTGGCGACCGAGTGCCTGAAGAAGGGTGGAGTCACGATTGTCGTATGGTTGGTGAGGTTACTGAACTTGTGTTTTGTGGCAGGTGTGGTACCGATTGAGTGGCGCAGTGCCTGCATTGTTTCGCTGTATAAAGGGCAAGAGAAATAAAAATGAATGCTGCAACTCGATAGGTCAGTCTGTTAAGTGTGGTTGGTAAGTTATACGGGAGAGTGGTGATCAAAAGGATTCGGGACTGAACCGACTGCGTAATTGGAGAGGAACAGTGTGGCTTTAGGAGTGGTAGAGGGTGTGCCTATCAGATTTTTGCAGTGAGACAGGTCTGTGAGAAGTACCTTGCCAAAGGAAAGGATGTGTTCTGGGCTTTCATGGATCTGGAGAAGGCATACGACGGGATTGACAGGGAAGCGCTGTGGAGGGTGTTGCGTTTGTATGGAGTGGGCGGACATCTGTTGAAAGCAGTGCAGAGTTTCTATGCTGACAGCCGAGCATGTATCAGAGGAGGAAGCGAGGTGAGTGATTGGTTCACAGTGAAAGTGGGACTGAGACAAGGCTGCGGGATGTCTCCCTGGCTGTTCAACCTCTGTATGGATGGAGTGGTCAGTGAGGTGAACGCGAGTGTGCTGGGTCGTGGCTTAGAACTGTTGGAAGCGAATGAGCGGAATTTGCTGTTGAGTCAGTTGCTATTTGCTGATGATACGGCCCTGGTTGCGGATTCGGAGGAGAAGCTATGTAGGCTAGTGTTTGAGTTAGGTAGAGTGTGTGAGAGGAGGAAGCTTCGAGTGAACGTGGGAAAGAGTAAAGTAATGAGACGCTTGAGGACTGTCGATGCGAGTAAAATTAGTGTCCATCTAAATGGAGAGCTCCTGGACGAAGTTCAGTTTTTTAAGTATCTGGGCTTCCATGTATAGATAACTGAACTAGTGGAAACTGAAGTGAAGGCGCGAGCGAAGGAGGGGTGTAAAGTGTTGGGTGCACTGAAGAGTAAGCTGTAGGGCGTTGGGGATGGAAGCAAAGAGAGGGCTGTATGAGGGTGTTGTTGTCCCAACTGTGCTCTACGGAGCTGAGACATGGGGGGTGAAAGCGGAGGAGAGAAGAAGGTTGAATGTTTTCGAGATGAAATGTTTGAGGAACATGGCTGGAGTAACGCTGGGAGACCAAATCACCAACGACGTGGTTCGAATCGAAACAAGGATGGTGGAGAAGTTGGAGGACAGAGTGGATTCGCGTGTTCTGAGATGGTTTGGGCACATGGAGAGGATGGATGAAGGGAGATTGGTGAAAAGGGTGATGGATGCGGAGGCGAGTGGTCGTAGGCCCAGAGGTAGACCGAAGTTTGGGTGGATGGATGGTGTGAAGCAGGCGTTAGGAAGGAGAGACCTGAATGTGGAAGTAGCGAGAGAGCGTGCAATGAACAGGCGTGAGTGGAGAATGGTTGATTTTGACGCTGCTCTGATGTGCTTTCCCGCCCTTGGCATCCCGTTGTCGTGATGTTCGTGAGGGGGGGGGGCATTATGACGCGGCGGGGGTAAACCAGTGAATACTGTCGGGCCCTGCTGCTGACAACGGATCCTCGGACTGCACTCGTGACCCAGAGTGTATGTTGCGGGGTTACCGGCCGGACCCTTAAGCACAAAAGAGCTAAGTTGTGTGAATGTGAGCGTGTGAGGGTGTGATGTGCGCCCTGCCGTCGGCCACCCCCCTCTCTGGGGGATGCGGCCTAGTGTCTGTATCTGTCTCACTACATATATCGGATCACTACCATTCCTGAAACCACACTGTTCCTTGCAAACCGCACCATCCGTACTGTCTCTAATCCTCTATATTAGCCGTCTCTCGTACAACATACCTACAACACATGGCATAATACCTTTCGAGTTGAATAATTGACAGGTTATCTTAATTCGGCAATTTTTACAGCTATAAAAAAATGTTCATGAAGTTGATGTATCGAGCCTTTCTCAACCAAGCCACGCATCAACAACCAACTCGACTGTCATGTTCTGAATATGAGTGATATTTTTGCTCACGGAGAGTCCTACGTGAAGTAGGTAGAGAGCATTACCTGTCTCAGCATGAGCTACCTAGGAAGCACCCTTCGACAACATTCAGTCTTTAATACATTTGAAGTACGCTTCTACTCTCATCACAACTTTTATTTATTTAACTGCTGCACGACTTGTATCTGTTTAAGGTCGGAGACGACGCTGCGAACAGCCAATCTTGTGTGCTCGAAGATACAAATCAGCAAGTTTCTGAGGACATGCCTTTTTATCTCGCCCTAGGAAACACGCGGGACCAGCTAAAAACCATCACAGACGGTGAGCACCGGTGGTATGTATGCTTTCTTTATGGTGAGGAACGGAGCGACTCTTTCACAAACTGGTGTTAACAAGTATTTGTCGAGTGTTGGTCTCTCCTGCTTGGTAGCTTCAAGGTTATAAATGACCAATAGAGCGATCCTCTCACAACAGGGTTACTGGTCGAGTGCTGCCCTTGCGGGGGCTGTGGAGGTTTGCACGCCATTCCATTTTTGTTGAACTTCTGTAGTTACCTTTCAAGTTACTTCATTTATTACGCCGTACCAGCTGCTATCCGATCACTATTAATATTTGCATTTTTTCATGAAAAGAGACGAAATTTTGCAACGTTGAAGTGAAGATTGGAAACCAACTATCCACAGAAGCAGAGGTCAATCAGATGAAGGAACAACCGGTTCATCACCAGCCAGTGAGACCAAATCTCATCATTGGAGGCTGAGACTTTTCATGTCTACGAAAATTAAAACTATTCAGCAACTTGTGGTTAGAAATTAGGTTTGCAGTCTAACGAATTGTAAAAAAAACTTCAATAATATTGATATTTTCACCCCCTGCAAGGCCCCATGTAGGGAAAAGCAAAGTTAATTTAATAAGTGTTTTGACTTGAGTTACTAAAATGAATCCTCCTAGACTACATAATGAAGTTTCAAGCAGAGTTAGGAGGCTGCACTATTTTTTCATGCAACCTCTTTCTTCGACTGGGCATCTCTTTTTTCCATTCTTGCTGTTCTCTTGCATGAATTCTCTCCGGGTGCAGACTTCACACATGAGATCCTCAAAACACATTTTTTGCAACACGAACGTATTCTATTTCTCGCATATTCTGCCCTCAGCTCCGAGGTCTCATGGAAATGGCGGCTCAGAGCGAAGAAGAAAGTTCATCCACCGAAAATCAACCAAAGTCTTTCTGCTGCAGAAAACAACGAGAAACACTGGAAGCCTACTCGACTAGTCCTAACCCAGCCAGTTTGGTTTTGTTGGCACACTCCAATATGGACACGATCCAATCAACGGTGAC
Source organism: Gammarus roeselii (assembly GCA_016164225.1). Lineage (NCBI taxonomy): Eukaryota > Metazoa > Arthropoda > Malacostraca > Amphipoda > Gammaridae > Gammarus > Gammarus roeselii. Next base: position 4,463 of record SDVV010039689.1, on the reverse strand, counting down.
GGACCAGTCTATGGACACACAGTTGAAAGAGGACCGTTACCGCTGCGCCAAGTGTTATTTTGCATCCAATACTCAACGCCGCCTTAAACAGCATCTACTTACTGCTCCCTCCAACCATAAGTACTACCAGTGTGGCGATTGCTCGTACGTCACGAGGCAGTCAAACAGTTTGAAGAGGCACATGGGGGCTGTGCATTTGGGTGAAAGAGCCTCTAAGTGCGAGTTCTGTAGCTACGAGACGAGCACCAAGAAAGCTTTGCAGGTTCACCACAGGGCAATACACTCTGGCAGTAGGCCTTACAAATGCACCCAGTGCAATTACGCTTCCGCGACTTCATCTCACCTAAAGCGTCGCGTCAACACCATGGATTCAGAGCCGAACCTGGAGCATTATGCGCACCGTGACTTCATGGCGGAGCGTGAGTCTACCAATTACAGGAACCACCTCGTCACCATGCACCCCGACCAGAAGACGTACAAATGCTCACAGTGTGATTATACGACGCTGCGGTCGCACAGGCTCAAAGAAAACTCGCTGAGAAACCGTTCAAATGTGAACAATGCAACTACGGGACCGCGTGGTCACACCTCTTGAAGCAGCACGTGGTGTTCAAGCATTAAATCGAGAAGCCATTGAAGCGCGAGTGCTGCGAGTACGCTACTGCGATACCCCTGCATTTCAAAAGGCACGTCTCGGAAAAACATTCCGCGGAGAAACATCACGAGTGCGATCAGTGTGATTTTGAAGCCTCTAATCTCTCGAGCTATGAGATCCATAAAATGGTGGTGCATCGTGGCCTCAAGCCGCACAAGTGCCTCCAATGTATCTACGAAACAGCTAGATCTTGGGATCTTCAGCGACACTGTCCGAAAACCTACCGATTTTGTTAAGGAGAAAAATGGTAATTCTGAGTTCCACCTTAGTGAGGAAACAAGAAATATTTAGGAGTTAGGAGATGTTGAAGAAGAAATTGTATTCAGAGAGACATGACTGAAGCAAACCCAACTTGTTCAGTTAGAATGCATGGAATACCTTAAATTACAGATACATACAATAGGCCGCATCCCCCAGAAAGAGGGGTGGCCGACGGCAAGGCCTCACACCCAAGACCTCACACCTTCAGGCGCTCACACTCACACAACTTTTCCCATTTGTGCTAAAGGGTCCGGCCGCTACCCCCGCAACATACACTCTGGGTCACGAGTGCTGTCCGAGGGTCCGTCGTCAGCAGCGTGGCCCGACAGTTTTCACTGACTTACCCCCGCCGCGTCCTAATGGCCGGCCCCTCCCCCCCTACCCACGACCATCCCGACTGCGGGATTCCAATACCTTGAATTACTCGTGTACAAATCTAGATTTGCGCTCTGGGAGCTTTGCGCAGAGGCAGTATCCTAACCAATGAGTGACCAGTGAGTACGAAAACACCATCGCATACTGTTCTCCGCGTCTAAGCTCCAAAGTTTACAAGTTTCTAGTGTATAGCAACTTTTTTTGCTGTATCAAAATAAGAGCAGGTCACCGCTCTAAGCCGAATATCGCTCCGAGACCAAATATCGTCTCGGAAAGGTTAAAGTTTTCAACTAAATTGAAGAGATCGACTATCATCTCTTTAGAGCGAGAGCAATAAGGCACCTCAGAGGGATACCCCCTGGGGGTATCCCAGGCTCACTCGTCTTCCCGTGGTGTCCTCGTTATCCACCAATATTAATTTGTCCCTTTGTGTAAATACGTTTTGAGTTAAAAGATCCCTCCACCGTCCCCCCTATTCAGTTTTTAGCTACATACCCCTTGGTGCACAAAGAAGTGAGCCCCCCACTGACACCGGGGTTTGTGAATTTAGAATCGAAACCAATTGAAAGTAAAAAAAAATCAGTAAAAAAAAAATGGTGCCAAAAACAAAAATCGTTACAAAAAAATCTAGATTTAAGGTTAGTTTTAAGAGCAATTAAGTTAGTGTAAATATTCATATATACAACAGAAATAAAAGTAAAGGAGGCCCCACCTGCATTACCCAGAACCCCGGGTAGAAGCCGGGGACCAAACCATGGGCAGGACCATGCCCTATCGGAGAGGGGCTGACGGCCCCGCCAGAGCTTCGCACTCAAACAAGTCTGCAAGAAAGAAAGACGAGCCCCTAAGAAGTTTCTCATCGACAGGAGACCTGACTCAGTTCGTAATCGACGACACAAATGAACGCGTCTCGAATCTGGACGCGAATATAACCGGAATGCAGAATACCCTGAGCAAGATTTGCAAAATGATAGGCCTTCGCGAGCTGGAGAAAGAGGAAAGCCCGGCGCCCTCTAGTGAAGTCGGCGAACGTCTGACTAAACTCAGAATCTTTGTGCAACTATGAATACCCGACTGGAGGAGCTGATGAAGAGGATAGAGGCCAGGGAACCCGTAACGTTTTCGTGTGCTTTTGCCTCTGCCCTTTCCGATAACATCGCTCTCTTCCCAGCCGAAACTCGTAACGCCCGAACACCAAAAAACACAAAAAGAAGACAATACACACGATTTGATGACCACAACCTATTTCAACAACGTCCCTTAATTCCCCGAACACTTGAAAATGACATTTGATGTCAATGACAGACCGGATATTTGCCCATATAAACTACGAGAAAAACTGGGCTCCATGACTGGCCGTGCAATTCTCAACATCACCGCCAGCGGTGACTATAGCTTTACCATTAAAGTAGACACAAAACCTCAAAGTGACACTATACTCTCCAGAAACAGAATATGCGAAAAAACCTTGCAAAATCATACCACACCCAATTTTTTCCATGAGTTCAGGCCTGATTTACATCGAGGATCTCCCGAGTGATGAAGTCGACGAATTCATCACCGGACTCGACCAATACGAGGAATGCATAGTTGAATCGAAAATTGCACCAAAAATCAAACCAAAAAAAAACACCACCACGGCCCTTCTGCTTAAATTCAATTGCCCCACCCACCTAACTACATAGACATACCTTTCTTTGACGCCAAAACCAAGGTTACACCCTTCGAAAGACGTCCGATGCGCTGCTATAAATGCCAGAAATACGGACACACGAGCCAAAATAAGGTGCTCACACTGCCCCCAGGACGACCACGATAAGCGAGACGATCCCTTGTCGTGCCCATCCAAGCCTCACTGCTTTTACTGCAAAGTAAACAGCCACCCTACGGGACAGGAAGACTGCCTCAGGGCAAGACTGAGAGAGAGATCCTGCAATACCAAACTGAGCACAAATTCGAGCGACGAGAGGCTGCGGCCGCGATTCGCTCCCCCCATGCTGACCCTCCCACCCAGGAGAGAAGATCAGCATCATTCCCTACTCACTTCCTCATAACGCTTGTAGATAGTGGTGCAAACAAAGTTGCCCCCCTCAATGAACCCATTCGCCATGGTGAACTCGCTCTCCAAACAACTGAGAGGCAGACCGTTAAACATGAACCGACAGGGCAAGAAGTATCTGGCCCACGTCGTTAATATTGAGCAAAGTAACGCTATACAAAGGATTAACAAAATAGACAAACACAAGGTAGCTGTTGAAGTACATCCGTTCTTCAATGCTACAAGACGAATTATATACACTTCCAACTACACTCCCAAAACTGACCTAAGGGCTTTTGCAGCAGGTTTAGCAAAGGATTATAGAATCACCAACGTTTCCCTAGCAGAATGGATTAAACCACGAAATATCCACACCACCGCGTACCAAATCACTTTCCCAGGACGTGACACACCGGAATTTATAAAAATCCCGGGCGAACAGGGAAAAACAAAAACTTACCCAGTGGCGACATGTGTAAGTTTGTGCAAAAAATGCCTGGAATACGGCCACGTCATCAAATACTGCTAACCATACATACCTCAACGCTGTAAAAGGTGCGCCGGCGAGCATGACCGAAAGGACTGCACAGCCCACCAACCTAAATGCCACCACTGCTCATGCCTCCATGAGGCAGGTTACCGCAACTGCACAAAGCAGATAGACCAAAAAGCAATGACAATCATACAAAATGACCGCAAAGTCTCACGAAAACATGCTATTTAAATCTCTTATGATGAAAACCCAAACTGCCGTAATTTAAATTACGCCAAAGCAGTTAAATCTACAACTAAGTCTACCCCAACAGACAATATTTGTGTACAGTTGACACAAACAACTACCATGACCCCAAAATCCCTCCCCAGTACTAACAATACCACAACCAGCCCAGCAACCGCCCTCGTAATAGAGGCTGGCGCCCCAAGCAACGAATTCACCAGTGCCCAGGAAAGCACTGCGATGGATGCTGCCTCGGTCGACTACGAGGAGAGGTCCATGAACCCGAAAAGTAAAAAGCCAAGAGACGATGATTCCTCCGACGACGACCGCGGGATACGCGACACCCTCTCGCCACGAAGCAAAAAGATTAGTAGCACCCCACAAACCACAGCTCGCCTTGATCAGAGCGTTGAACG
>SDVV010039688.1:0-10604 GCA_016164225.1 Gammarus roeselii | reverse complement strand
GAGAGAGAGAGAGCAGTGTATTTTTAGAATGATACAGTTGATACAGATTTATATAAGTCATCCAACAATACTGTATCCCGTAATAATACAGCATATTCTGTTTTCTTGCTCACTGTATAGCTCCCGCATAATTGCAGAAACGGCGCCGTCAAGTGTCAACACTGGAGACTGCACAGGAGTGCGGGATAAGCAAGCTTCGTAGCTGAGCCGATATTGGTTCAGGATCCAATATCGTAGAATGGGCCCGCAATCAGTTACGGCCTGCGATAATATTGTGTCCAGTTTTGAGCTCAAAAGCGGTCCACAGTAGGGAAATGTGGTATAGAAATAATATAAGCAATGCGGTTCTTGTTCGTTATCTGACATATAAAGATAAATGTTATCAACGATAAAAATACGAGCTGTCATGAAAGTAGAAAACTCCATTGCGGAGTTTTTGCAAACATTAACGAGGATTAAACATCTCTTTTAAGTTTGTATGTTATCCGTTGTGAAGATGCTAGATAGCAAGCGTATCCATGTTGGGTGAGCTTTCCTGTGAAGTCCTAAACTTAAGAACCAAATGAGTTTTTATCACTAGCAATTCTGTCAGAGATGTGCAATTATATTGTGAATAAGTTGTTCGTCCCGCATTATCGAGTGAAGCTTCATGAAAAAACTGGCGAAGTTGTCCGGAAATCTTGATTTACTATTTTAGTTTATTGCAGTTGAATGATTGAAGCGGATAAAACTGATTAATTTGGGTAGATTTTCCTACATTGAATACCCACATCCGTTGCTTCAGTATTTTCTAAAAACATTATCTTCTTTAACTGACAATCAAGTTGCAGTTCATTTTAGTTCTGTCATTCAAAGTGCTGAAGTTAACTGTTGCATTACTATATAAACGTTTCCACTCACGTTTGCACATTCGAAAATAATATTGGTTATTATTTCATCTATGCTCATATTTGAACATACTGAAATATGCTAATTCTTCACAGCTGTCTCAATGTCGGTTGAATTTGCAAAATATCATAACAAAATCCCGCTCCTGCTATGCATTCCCATCAGCACGGCAGCTCTTCGTTCATCAGGTTCAATGAGTTCAAAATATTTTCATACAAATTCAATTATTCCGAATTTTCTTTGATATGTGGTTCCACGGTCAATTTGACTGCTTTGAGCGCGTGCAATTTCGTCAGCGTTCACGGGATTTTCATGTTGTGTATTTTCAATTTGACCGGACGATTCTCTGCTCCTTTGTCTTAGAAGAAAAAAATGCTTACGTACGTAATAGAAGTGAGCTGATGATTCGTTCAATATTTCGTGAGTCGAAAATGCCGGGCTGCTGAAAAAACTCAGCGTTATTGATGGAAAAGGAAGAGATTGAATATCAATATTCTATTTCAGGGCGGTGTTGTGATTATTGATCCCATTGATGATTTGGTAAAAGTCTGCGTCTCTGATGTTGGAAGTCAATCCATCAGCAGAAGCGAGGAAACACGATAACCCAACACTTTCTGCAGTTTGTGTTCAGTAAATCTGAAGCAATTTGATGTATTGATTCTAAAATGGCACCATTGTGTTGTACTAATTATTACATGCCACTGTTAGTAGTGTCTCATTCATTAGAAATGTTATTAACTTCTGGTCCAGACTAACTGTTCGAACGTAACGAGGGAACCTCGTGTTTTCATCCAATTATTGGCTGACTGCGGATTTTAGGGAACGTTGCTTTGTTCATTATTATGCAAATATTGAATATAATTAGAGAAAAACTTCTCATTGATATCGTCTACTCAGGGGCAATCCATGTTCCCGAAGCCATCGCTTGCCTCAACGAAACAACTTAATTTCAAGGGTTTATAATGTCAATTAATAAATAATCATTTATATCAATGACAAGTTTTATATTGTAATTTTAAGTTCTTACGAACACCGTTGCATATATTTCCGATATATCAAATATGTAGCATAATGAACACGGTAGATGTTATCGATTAAAATCATAGAGAGATATCATGAAGCTCATCAATAGTCAACTGCAAGTGACACTTCATTTCGTCTTGATTGAAATGCGCGCATAACCTTGCATATCCCATTATAACAATGAACATTTTCCCTCGTCGTCGATATTTTTCCGAGATTGTCTTAATAATTTTATGAAAAATGTTTGTTTGCTTTTTTTTTTTAAACGATTTCCGACAAAACGGATTGCCCAAAACACCAACCGCTGTTCAAATGAAACATTTTCTTCTTGGATGAATGAACAGGCAGAAGAAGACCATCAAAAACTTTGTAACTGTTCAAGTTTACAGAAACTTACTAATCGTTTTCTCTCTTTGCTAAATTTCACGACACCACAACATTATGGAGAAAATTGGTTCGGGAGAACAGCGCTGTTTGCAATACGACTACAGCAATGCTTGTTTGCCAATTGCTGAGTGCTCTCTATTAAAATTTATTTCTGAAATTTCGGTCATATTGAGTAACCATCTTTCAATTACAAACTAAAAAATGTATTTGGAGACAATAAGGGAAGGGAAGTCATGTTTTTTTTTAAGGAATTGATTGATAAATGCGGACATTAACGAGGATTAATTTGTTCGTAATTTCACATGCAGTTCACGGCGGCGTAATGCCGATTTCTTTACTTCTTATGTTACCAATTGAAATTGTTAAAAAAATGCACTCCACAGCATTAATGAACAATCTGCACTGCATTTGTTATTAGACCCATTCCCTTGTGTGTTGCTTTTCACCAAAGCTCATAAGAATTTCAAGGATTTATTTTAGGTTAGCGCGATAGTTGTCTAATATTGGATGGTTGGGTATCAAAGCTACGTAAAAAATAAAGCCAGTTCCCAGTAATGAGGTTTTATTTACAGAAATGTGACCTTATGACGGATGACGCTCAGCGCAGGATTTTTTTAGATAATAACAGCGTGTTATATCGGCTATCTTATGTTTAATATCGTCTTATAATTGATATACATAGAAAACGCATTCAACATTCGAGACGATATCAGGGAGTTTTTTTACTTCCTGTTCCGAAAGATTTGGAGCTTAGTATTGATGCGGCCCGAGCACAAGGAAGGACAAACAAATCATTGGTATAAGGTTCGAAATGAACTATAACCCTACAAATGATGTTTCATGCGATGACGAACTCGTTCACGTTTTCTGACTAAAATGGAGGCGTTCTTACAGTAGACTTGATTATGATACATGAACTAAAGTTCTCATTATTGACCGAGTACGTCACATTTACATAAACATGAAATTCATTCCACAATCTTCGTAATCCTTCATGTTGACACAACAATGATCTGTAAAATACGTTGCCCTATGGCAGAATGAACTTTAATTTCCAAACACTGTAGGTGGGCAGAAATATATCCCAGTGGCGGTAGACGTCCCGCCCTAAACCACCTGATAATGTGACAACTTCGCGGACGCATTGAGTAGAACTGAAATAGGTAAGCAACTTCTGTGTTAAAACTGTCGTATTCGTTCAAGTATTTAATAAGTTCTTATTACAAAATATATTCGATTGTGTATTGATCCAATGCATATTTAAATTGATCTTCAAATGGTTGACACACCTATTCTCTTAATCATTTATATTGAATAGATTGAAATACCAATTCAACAGCGTGAAAACTTCCTTTAATCAACAATGCAGTGAGTCGGTGGACCAGAGCCCATTACCAGGAGAGGGGCTCAAACGAGCAACTAAGAGGCATATACAGGTTGGAATGGAACAATTTTAAAGGTTTCGTTTGATGCAAAGTTGATCTGAGGTCACAATGAACAGTCTCGGCATGGCAAACATGCTCAGGAGTGGCATGGCCACTGATGCATTGATTAGTTCCCCGGCTCATCATATTTTATTTAGACAAGTAATTTGACTAGTGCAACAGTGCAAGGCTTAACAGGATATTGGCATTAGAGCATTTGTTTTCATAGGTCGAAGCAAATTGGTCGTGAGGACAATTGTCTCCTGCTGTTGTTGATAGTAGATCGAAAGGTGACGAAGTTAGTTCCTCAGATGCTGATGTGAGTACCTTTCTCAGTAGAGGTTACATGGCCGACTAATAAATAGAGTTAACTTATTAACAATCAAAATGGTACTCATCAATGTCCAAAGTTCTGTTCGATAGATGTTCATACAGCCGAATATCTTAATGCTTTATTACACATCTGGCATTTTTTATAAATTTGAGACTGAAAATTCACAATTGAAATTGCTTGTCATTTTATTACACGATTGACGTAATATAAATTGCAGAAATATTTACAAAATTCAGCTAATTACCTTTACCGACAGAAATTGGAAACCACTTCGTACATATAAAAATTATATCAGTAAAGTTATACATCTCATCATTCAAGAAGAAATGTAAAACTAAAATACAGAGATAGACGTTCAAGAAGGGCGATCGTGAAATAGTTAAAAAACCAAGGAACAACAATACGGTTCAATATCATAAAATCATTTTAGTCACCTTCTCGCACCTATAGTTGTACATGAGTAACAGCGAGTCTATTGAGGCAGCGCTACCTACTGGCTGCAGGTACTCAGAACATCAATCCCGCAATCACATCCACAACAGTCGGTAGTAATATGTGATGAAATGAAGTGGTTGTAAAGCCAACCCACAAAAAAAAAGTTTCTGCTGTCTTTTGACAACAGCCTTTTTCGGCACTTTCCGAAATAAGTATAGATCTTAATTTTTGGAGCACTTATTTAGTTATTTGAAAGTACTAAATTGTTGGGTCTTCAAGTGCTTCAAGTTGATTTTCGATTCATAAAAATAATCAGACTGAATTATTTCGTAAACTTTATTGCAATACATTCTTAGCAATGGCATTAATAAAATCTGTCAAAAAGTGCATGCATAGTCACGAAGATTTCATATAAACCAGGGATTAGCCATTTTTCTCCAAATGAATGAACAGAATTGAACTGAATGAACGGAAAAGAGTCGCCAACACGCCACCGCCAAATGCGTTAGTCGATATAAATCCTTCAGTTACCCCACTCTGGATGGTTCAGTTAGTCGATATGTATCCATCAGTAACCCCATTCTGGATGGTAAAGTTAGTCAATATGTATCCTTCAGTAACCCCACTCTGGATGGTAAAGTTATTCGATATGTATCCTTCAGTAACCCCACTCTGGATGGTAAAGTTAGTCGATATGTTTCCCTCTTCAACCCCACTCTGGACGGTAAAGTTATTCGATATGTATCTTTCAGTAATCCCACTCTAGATGGTAAAGTTGGTCGATATGTTTCCTTCAGTAACCCCACTCTGGATGGTAAAGTTATTCGATATGTATCCTTCAGTAACCCCACTCTGGATGGTAAACTTGGTCGATATGTTTCCTTCAGTAACCCCACTCTGGATGGTGAAGTAGAATTCTACGTTTCATTTGGTATCGTCTCAACCATCCATCACAGAGATCCTTATCTTGCAAGACGTTTATCCACTACCAGACTCTCTCGTCCTTCCAGCCTCTAAAAACCAGTCAGCCTGGCTCCCTCTTTCCAGACACAATATTCATACTTGTACGTAAATAGTCAGGAATTCAATAAGCTAAACATGGTCCTCGACGCATCATATTTAGCTTATTGAATTCTTTTAGAACCTGAGAATAAGAAGTTGCCCTTCCTCCGGCATTGGCGTGTGTGAGGGACGGCAGATGAACGCTTGGTAGTGGCTACGCCCCGAAAATCTTAAAAAATCATGGCTTCTTATTACACATTGACAGTAATCCAGGAGAGTACTAATTGAGAGTTCATCTCTGTAAGATCTTTTGTAAATCATATTCCTAATAATATTCCGTCTGGCGTATATTTTTTGGGGGAATTTTTTTGGAGTTAATCCCATCTTTATCATTCCTATTATGCCGTAATGACAACAAATCCCGTTATAAGACGGGGAGAGGGGGAAATTCACAATGCGTTAGTCATTGCCTCATGTTTTTTTAGGTTGTTCCGGTAGATTTAGTTAATAATTTGGGAAGAAAAGAATCGTAACGTCACATGTAAATGTCAAGCTCCTTTTCAATAGAGTTCCCTAACCATCAAAAGCCTGCCTCGACAAGCGTGAGTATTAGGTCTCACACGATTGTTTTGCTTCAATGTGATGGTACTTTGAGCATAGAAACAACTACATTACTCTCATTCACCACAAACTGGGATTTTTTTTTAAATCAAGCAACAATGTTCGATGTATGAAGATGACCGAATTTGAAATAACCTTGAGTGGTGTTCCATTATTATTCATTCAAGATGAAAAGTAGTTGCAGAGATGATTTTAGACAAACAGATGCATGAATAATAACTAAGCCGTAGGGTCAGAATCTGGAGGTAATATACACTGAACAAGCAATAGCCAAAATTGCAGGAATGTTTTGAAAGGATTACCTTTGCTTTGTAACTTTTTTACCCAACTGTACAGCTCCGTCGATTATTTTGATGCGAATTCAGTCACCGACAAATGTTGAGCAGGCATTGGGTTATTATTAGAAGGAAAATATAATTATTAACAGGACCTAATTTAGGAACTTCATGATTACAATATTATGAAACGAGATCATTTTTTCTACAACTAGATTGATTAAAATGAGGGAAAGAATCAAAGCAGAATAAGGCGTAATTAATATCAACCTTTCAGCCAGCAGAGGGATCCGTCCAGCTAAATAAAATCGACCAAACAATACATTCGACAAGCTTTTCTACGATAAAGGGTTGAATATCATCGTACACAGTTCGGAAGCTTTCCTTCGGCGAGGTGATATATGCACATAAGCATAGATGAATGTAACTGCCGCATTAAAATACAACAAAGATATGTACCAAACTATCTCAATTGGAAGTTATTTGATTTTTTTTTGTGAAATAATCAAAAATCAACCAAACGGCAATAAATAGCACGTGTCATGTCATTTATTTGCAGTTTATATTTAAAGGTCAAAAATGATATATTTATAGTCAATGGATGACATTAACAATATCAATCAAACCTAATCAATAAAGTTTCGAGCGTGGGGAATCAAATTGATCAACGTCCAGCATTTCAGAAAGTGTTTCACGAATCGTAGTCTCTTCAAACACAGGGAATTAAAATCAAGCAACTTGCTACTCACTCTCGTTCAAAAATCTGTTTCCGAATGTTCGTTCATGAAGTTGACAAAGTAGTTTCGTTCGAATAGTCTGCGCTGTTTGCATATTTTGAGAAGCGGCTTTGCGCTGGGCTTTTTTTTCGATATTTGAATTTCAGATTGAAGAAGTTAATTTATCTAAAGTTAAGCTCTGCCGAACACTCGTAACGGACAATGAAAATGCTAGAAAATAACATCTAATATATTTTGATGCTACCATCAAGGATTGGTTGGGTGAAATGAAGGCACACCTGACATATGTGTCAAATGGTTGCTTGGTAGTCATTACATTTTTTCGGAGTGATATAACCCGTTGGTACACTATTGGCATCTGTTGAAACCTCTCAACTAAATTTCGAAGATATCAATATCTGCATAAAAAATCAGGGTTTGACCTATTATGTCAGAACACGTGTCTCACCCACTAGACCACAGTTGGATTTCTGAGATCACATTCAATAGGATATAATTTACGAAGAAAAGAGAGCAAATATGTTCAGACTTTATTTTAAAGTGGATGTATTTCATAAATATGTAAATTAGGAATCAAATAATACTCGTATTATTCTGTTGCTTCCTTCATGTAGAGACAATGAGCCGTCTAAACATCCCTCACGGACGGCATGTGAATTATAATTTTAATAAATTTGTTAAAAGTGGTTATATGTACGTTCATAAGGTTTCATCGTTGCTCATTATTATTCGCCGCTCGTCACTGATGTTTTGGTCTTTTTAATTAATAGCATGAAGAACTGAAGCTACCTGTTATTGAATAGTGATTTGGTGGGGAGCCCAGCGTTCGCGCTAAAATTGTTTCCGCACATCGCCACTTCACTTCACCTCAGTGACATGGCCGGACACTGTCATACCCGCTAAAAATCTTTCATCACACGTGCTTTCGACCTAAACGATGTTTCAGCCCACACGCATTTTCCGTCACTTCAAAATCTGACACTGTCATATCTGCCACTGTCTTTACACCTAAACAGGCGTACCAACCTACCGGTTATCTTATTAATGAATCATCACTTAAAAATCGCTGAAAAACGTCATTACGTACCTTAGAAAAATACTTATATTTGCCCCGCGGGTTAGAAATACGTACCTTTGCCCCGCGGGTTAGAAACACGTACCCTGGGTTAGGTTAGGTTGGGTAGGAAAAGTTTCATCAAAGTGATAACCAGTAAAATGGTACGCCTCGTGGCTGATTCTGACGTGGGGTGAAACAGAGTTTAGGCAGAATGTCACTGGCAGATATGACAGTGGCTGGTGTGACTGAGGCACGTTATGGATGTTCGCTGTTAAAAAATGGTACCGTAGGTAGGTAGTCGGAACTACTTGTGGCTGATAAGGCAGTTGGCGGAGATGAAAGGGTCTGATCTGACGTTAGCCATTAAAGAATTTAGCGCCAGGGATAGCGACCAATTTGGTGCATTGACGATCGGATAATTCATATGGAATATTATATATGAAGTTTATTCTCACTGTTTCAATTTACTTTTCATGTTTCCGTCCACTATATCACAATTTCTTGCGCACCCTTAACAGTGAGTCTTGCTTGATGGGATGCCCTCATCCTTCCTAACCCTCTCTGGCAATCCCTTTAGTGACCCTAATCCCCAGAGTAGTTTCTCTCGCACTGGACAGGATTTTTTTCTCGGCAGCTGGAATTATTAGCCCGGTTCTAGTTAACTCTTCTCCCTAAAACACTTCCTGGATGTGACTGGCTCCAAAGGGGGAGAATGAATGTACATATCAACAGATGAGTTCGTTAAAAATGTAATCTGCTTTGTGTAAATTTACTTCAAGCTATTCGTGATAAATATTTCATCGAATGCAATTGTTCAATCTTGTGTAATGACAACAGTTATGAGAGAATGTCTATGCTCCTTGAAGGTGATAAAAGACACGATTGAGATAATTGACAACCATTTGTGACTGCGACTAGTGATTTATTTCATTAAAATTAGCCAAAATAGCTGGCAGAGGTATGGAGTCATTGTTGAATTTTCATCTGCTTATTAATTGCAGTGGTAATCATCGTCGGATGCTCCTAGAAAAATGTACCATGCGACCCGAGTCGAAGAATTTTTGTGGAATGAGTTTAATGTTCGTCCATCACACGCAACAGGTGACGATATTTCAGCTGAGCGCTTCACATTTGATCATCGGCTCGTTCAGACTAATCGCCACGGCAGATGATAACTTTATTTAGCATGTGGTAATAGCCTTGTTCTTGTTCATGTCGGTCTATTGTCAGCAGATGCCAGTTCTTCAATCACATTTATTTCATCCACAATCACACTCTTTGGACTACGGACTTGCGAGTCTGAGAGAAGAGGACAGCTGCTGTGAACAGATTTCAGGTCTTACGGGACGAGGCAGAATACGGATACTCCAGGAGAATAGACAACATACGTGTAACGCTCATGGGAGTTATGGTGCGGTAACCTATAAAGCAACTCGGATCACGAATACATAATATTAAATCTTTCGAAACACTGAACTAGATTCAATAAAATCAATATAGCAGGCTACCGAATTGAACAACGAAATATGTTCCCTACATATCTGTGTAGACGACGTACATATAGAATTCACGTCAAATTAACTGCCATGGGTTCACCCCTACAACTGAAGGCTCTGCAATCGTAAGCTTGCGGTATCCAGATGCGTTGTGTTAGTCAACGCATGCACGAGACTTATTCCTTGCCAGCATTATACTGGATGAGCGTCCGAACCTGGTGTCGCTCTCGTCGTTTGCATTCAGGCTGGACTCAACGACGGACCGAAGATGTCCGTTAGATTAGTTCACATAGTGATTAAAAGAGACCCTCTGAAGTGTAAACGAATTCCTTTACATTGTTTTTGATTGATATGTTCGACGCCATATTGGCTGGAAAAGATAAAGTTTTAGAAAGTGTAAATTGGAATATGTCTGGAATAACAAAAAGAAAAACGTACAAGTTATCACAATCAAATATGGGACGTGAACATTTTTAGTACATAGATACATACAAAGTTATTTATCAATCTAACACTAAACTCACATTCTACATTTAGTGTTGTATTAGATTAGGTGAAAACCTTTGTATGTATCTATGTACTCAAAATGTTCATATCACATTCTTTGCTTGTGTTAACTGGCAAAAAAATTGTTTGTTATGTTTTTCTGCATTCTAATTTGCACTTTGTTTCACCTCTCGTCTTTCGAATATCACATCGTTCTATGTCAATTCTTTATATAATAATGTTCAATCGTAGAACCCACATATTTATGTCTCATTTTATTCATATGAATAAACTTGCTCTCTAACCCTTTGGTCCAAATGCTAAACTAGTTTTGTTAATATTTAATTTGAATTATTTGAAGCGAAAAAGGTCACGGATAGAAATTCGATCAAAGTATTGATGTAATGAACCAACCCTTATGAAAAAGTGAAACATATAT
>SDVV010039687.1:0-10604 GCA_016164225.1 Gammarus roeselii | reverse complement strand
TTATACAATAATCGTCCTGCATACATAATCAACATTTTATTGGCAATCGATGAAAGTAACCGATTCATTTTCAATTTCATACATGCTGGTTGGGGTAGACAATTCCATACATTCCGGTTGGGGTAGACAATTTCATATATTCTGGTCGGGTAGACTATTTCATACCTTCCGGTAGGGGTGGACAAATTCCTTTATTCCGGTCGAGGTAGACAATTCAATACATTCCGGTCGGGGTAGACAATTCCATACATTCCGGCTGTGAAGACAATTCCATCCATTCTTTTTGAGGTAGACAATTCGATACATTCCGGTCGTGGTAGACAATTTAGTACATTCCGGTCGGGGTAGACACTGCCATACATTCCGGTCAGAGTAGACAATTCCATCCATTCTGGTCGGAATAGACAATTCCATAAATTTCGGTCGAGTAGACAATTTCAAACATTCCGGTTGGGGTAGACCATTCCACACATTCCGGTCGAGGTAGACAATTCCATACATTCTGGTCTGGGTAGACAATTCCATCCATTCCGGTCGAGGTAGACAATTCCATACATTTCGGTTGGGGTAGGCAATTCCATATATTCCGGTCGGGGTAGACAATTCCATACATCCGGTCAGGGTAGACAATTCCATCCATTCCGGTCAAAGTAGACAATTCCATACACTCGGGTCGAGGTAGACAATTCAATACATTCTGGTCGAAGTAGACAATTCATAACCTTCCTTTCGGGGTAGATATTTTCATTCATTCCGGTCTGGCAGACAATAACCCGTTGCAGTGTTTTCAAGTTAGCCAAACATTGCCCAATTCCCCGGAGATCCCAATCAAAAATTACGACGTCATTTACCGTCAGCGGAAACCGTCTCAACTAGAACCAGTTACAGGGCCAAGCCGGGCGAGGGCAAAGCCTGGACGATTAGTTACACAAATTGGCCTCTAAAAACGACATTCCGGGATCTTAGTTGGACCAAGTTTCTTGTATAGAAGATTGTTCCACATTCTGTCCGCATCTATCACGTGGGTGACTGTCCACGGAGTTTGAGCCTCACAAATGGGCAGGTATGATACATGCCCTGAGCGAGTGGAGTGATGCCTCAGTCTACTTAATGCAAATACAGATTTATGCGGCAATAAAATAATTTTCTCTCTTGCATTATATGATGAAAAACAACACAGACACTTTTTTTATAGTAACACATATCTTATCATCTGGATAAGCGATTGACTTGGGAAAAAAAAAATCCGGAATTGACGCTGGTCGGCAAGTGGGCCTTCTTGGCAAGCGGTCGCGGGGGCACGGCGACCGCCTGGATGAAACGCGTGGACTTAATTATGATAATTCGCTCATCTATGATCCATACCAGGTAGGATCTATCAAAGCCATTTCATGTGTTTACATAAACAGCTCTTCTAACAAAATACTTCAACACATTCTGACAAGCAAATAAAATGTTCATTTACATAGAATATTTCCGAGTCATTGAATTAGGAGGAAGTCCTGGTTTACTGTAGACAGTTCGAACAGTGTAATCATAACCTAATATTGTTCCCAATTCGAGCGGTCGCAAGTATACTCGAAGAAACGGTAACAAAGTACAATTTGCATTCAGTGCATTTATAACAAGAAAGAATATATCCGTAGACAAAATACCAAGAAGGAAAACCTTGGTCGGCGCAGTTTAAGAACACGTCTTTATTTGCTTTTCGGTGATTTGTAAATGTGTTCCAACTCAGGAGGAAATTAGTAAGTTGTCGGGCTCAAACTCAAGTTCTCAAAATATAATTTGTCATCCATCCGGCAAAAAACTTTCACTCTATACGTTCCAATAAACTTCGTTCCATCACTGGAACGTGAAGCTTCATTGAAAAAATAATCTCAGTAAAAAATTAATAAGATTGTATTTATTCCTGCACCAGGTTTGCTGGAGACAGTGTGGTCCTGAGGCGCACTATTGGTAATGAAATGCTGTGCCACACAACAATAGTCACACGGTAACAACACATTATTGCTTGCATCTGGCCACGGCTACCTATGGATTCCGAGAAACAAATGAAAATATTGGTCTCTTCACCAGATATTCCCTTTCATTCGCGCCTGCCTCTGCTCAATAGTCACTCATCATTATGGATTTAGCCGCAGCCCATTTGTTGTAGGCCTGGCCTGCCGCAGTGAGATGACACACGTCACTGACACACGCCACTGACACATGCCACTGATACACGCCACCGACACACGGAACTGGCACACGGCACTGGCACACGCTAATAGCACACGCCACCGACACACGTCACTGACACACGCCACTGACACATGCCACTGACACACGGCACTGGTGAACGCTAATAGCACACGTCACTGACACACGCCACTGACACGCTAATAACACTCGCCACTGACACAAGCTAATAACACATGCCTCTGACATACGCTAATTCCTCATGCCTCTGACAAACGCTGATAACACACGCCACCTCGCAATAGACTTCTGTGTCCCCGGTCTAGTCAAATTTAACGATCCGCGGAAATCAAGTGCCTTACTCTGAATGGGCAGATTTTTAAATAATGACAGACGGGGAATGAATCCGCCCAGATCAGGAAGTTGCATCATCCTGAGCAACATGGCTGGGATCAGCTGTTGATCCGTCTCTCGTCTCATATAATGGGTCCGTACAATTTTGTTGTGAGTATTGGCACTGTGTGGTTGTAGTCTCTGTAGACGCATGCCCGGGGTTGACCCAGTCCGCGCCTCTGTCAGCCTCAAGCGCGACTCTCCCTGCTGCTTTCCCATCGACACGACAGCCATCTGTGGACATAAGTTTCAAAGGGATGAGAGTGGACCTGGGAAATTTGGAGGGTACTGTACCACCTGATAAATGCATCGGCTCTGGTGACCTGCGAATGGGATGGACAGTAGGAGAGACAAATGCTACAGGTCGACTGCGTCTTCGCCTGCAGTACTTTAATATTATGTAAACGGCCACGAACACGACTAACAGCAAGGCCACCAGCGTTACGATACCTATCGATCTTGGCCTGAGCGGGTGAGCAACAACCGAAAATGATATTACATCGCATGTAGCTCATCTATGACCGCTGCCTGATGGGCCCGGGTCACTGACAACGATTCCAACGTGTCGACCAGTTGTTCGGCTCTCTCGAACATACTAGCAGCGGATTGTGCGACGAAGGACTTCGTGTGATACTCCACTCGCACCCCCAGCTGCCCTTGAACGAAAGTTACCGTACCCTGGTTGCCAACAATTACCCCATTTCCAGGCGCATGCACCATATCCCCTACTCCTCTCGGTACTTCCCCGGTTTGGAGCAACGGCGTGCCGTAAGGAATCCGCTCCAGAAGAAGCAAGGGCATGAGTTGCAGGACCAACATTGCGCCTACAAGAAAAACATTGTCCTAATTCTAACTTACACACAGGACCGTAAATAACAAACAATATTGGTACACAAAATGAAATTCATCTGCACATGTTGATTATATCTATTGACAAAATGGCCGTACAGTAACAATTTGTTCACGTCTGAATGGAGGCCTATCCAGGGCTTCAGCTACCGGCACTCCTATGCCATCAAGGGCGTCATGACCTGCGAGTAGTTTGGAACCAGGTGGTTCCTCATTCTCGCCATCACTCTCAGCAGTTGGTTCGTCCAATCCCTCACATGCGTCCTCCCGTAACCTCGGCGAGATCGCTGTACGTGAGGTGGAAAACAAGGCAAAATGTCGTCTAGGTGGACTTTGCGCTCCTTACATAAAATGACGTGTTGTAGAGTGTAGTTGTAAGGGGAATGTATTTTGGTGACCACGAATGGTCCTTCCCATCTGGGTGCAAGTTTGAAGTATTCAGTTGATTTTGGATGATATTTGGCGTAGACTCTCTGGTTCAGGACCAACTTCTTGCGATCTTAGGTACGTATGTTGTGTTTCTGTTGGTATTTAAGTAATTCTTGGTACATCCGATTTCTGACAAATGCATGCGTCATCTTGGCCTGCCTCTCGCGAACATATTCAGTTGATTGGTGTGTATTTTATGTATAACTGTTTTGTATAACTTATGTCGCCTACTCATCCCTTAATTATTAATATAATGGTTTATACCCATCGTTACAATATGTCAGTGCTTTCCAATTTCCCGACCTTGTGTAGTCTGAATTATTCTGTCAAACGAGACATTTTTTGCATGTGCACAGATGATACTATTGTAAATAATATTTCGTTCCATGTAATCCGAACCGGCTCCTAGAGATGAGCTGCGATTTATTCATTCTGGATTCAATAATCCCACGCCCATGAGTTTTTTATATGATTTTCGATAACATATATTGTGAGTCATGTTTTGCACCATGAAATAGCTACAAATCGGCTGCCGACAAGAGATGTGGTATCACAAATTCACTTTATCTCTTGTTTCGCTAATTCAAATAGCACGCATACGAAAACTAAGTTTGATATATTATAGCTGCCTATGTATTGAAAACCCATTGCTAGGTGATGGAAATGAATGATTTAATAATAATAATAATAACACCCGCACCATCGAAATTGTAAAGAGGCTCAAACGGTTCGGGACCGTCCCACATGGCTGTTTCTGTCGTACCCAAGAATGCGCAGCAACTTTGCGATTGAAAAAAATCGATTTTCTACGGCCCCACTAGCTGCAGCTCGGTAAGGGGTAATATTCACCTTTATGACATGGAAGTGCTCGCACACATGTCTCGTAACTTCACTCACGAATTCTAACGCGTTATCTGATATGAGACGTGACGGAGCCCCGTAGTGTGCGAACAGCTGCTCTTTAAGGGCACTCGTAACGGTCTCTGCTGATTAGCGTTTGTGTTACGGTCACGGTTCAGTACACAAAGATAAATGTATGGTAGTAGATACATGTATATTGCAATTTCAACCTGACGTGACTATTGAATTTTCTCCAATAAGATTTTCCTTTTGAATTTACAATTTTCGTACTTTTGAATTTTAAAGATTTCGTCAGGCAACTATTACATGAAGGTTCTAGACAACAATTAGCTTTTCTTTATAAAATTATACATAATCTATTCATTTTAAAATATGATGATCGTTTTTTTATTCATTCAAGGTCGAAAACGGTACTTAAGCTTGAGTTTCTATTGATATCGAAGAGGTAAAAGTTCCATGACGAGAGGGATTCGAACCCGAGACACTTATGTTATGAGTCAGAGATTGATACCACTAGCCATGAGAGAATAAGAAGCTGATTGAACGATGAAGTATATAGTGTTCTATTCAAGAAAGCAGCGTATTTCTGATGAATGGAAATCATGAAGACTTGATGCCAAGAGAATTCATGCAAATTGACGGGCCATAAAGTGGTATATAATAGTTACCAGATTCATGCAGTGTCAACAAGATATTCGGGAACATGACTCAAAGAAGTGAAACACAGGCTAAATTTATCGGATACATGTAAATTCAACATGATTTAAAATCATTATGAAAATACTAGTAGATTCGAACGGACTACTTGCAGGAATCATGTTACATTTACATGTATATTGCTATTAACAGGCCAACCTAACAAATATGGTACATTTTACAAGACATTTCCTCTCTGTGTACGTGTCTTCTTCGCCGCATCTTTGTATGGTGATGCGTCGATGCAGTATTTCGCTACTCAACGTGTATTCCGTTAAATCGTTCAGATGGTCTGTGTAAGTTGTGATAGATTTTTTAGTGGTTAAATGTGTAATGTATGTGGCTAACTTAGGGTCAGTTAATGCAATCTTGGTTTTAGTAGGATTGACAGGTGTAGCGGCAGAGTCAATGCGACGAAGTCTAAAGTGTTCAGTTACATTGTTTGTATTGTGCGCTGATTGTTTTTGGTTCAAGTCGCTAATGGGGATGTTATATGTTTTGTTATTAACTTTTAATGTCAAAACTTTGTTGGAAAAATCTATTTTTTCGCGATGTTTGTCTAGTAAGTCCGTGCCAATCAGTAGCTCACGAAGAGCTGAATGACATTTGTCAATCACGACCACCTGATGAGTGAACGTAATTGGGATTGGCCTTTTAGTTTGAAGTTTCAGATTTGACGAACCATCCGCTTTCGAGTTGGATGAGTTTGAATTCACTTTAATTTGAACATTTCGCGTTCCCAACACGGTATGGCTTGTCCGTTAAAGTCAGTCAGACGGGTACCCCAAGAGATCAACGACCTAGACAAATCCTCAAGCACTTCCGCCTTAACGATCGTCTTGTCGGCTCCCGTATCTAACAAACCACGCACACGTCGACCATTCACCACTATGGCGACCATCAGAATCCGGATTTATTTTTCCGAATTCGAAGAGCTATACTCAGCTTGCTTATTTCTCACTAACAGACGGTGGTTTCTACTCTCTCTCTTCACACCATCACCACCTTTATTTACACACCTTGTTTATTTATCATTAACAGACGGTGATTTCTACTCTCACTCTTCACACCGACACCACCTTGCTTTTAAAGCACACCACACTGTCCACATCATGCACCAGCCATAGTCTCTCTCGCTGCCCTGGGGCTGTCGAGCCCTGCTACTGACAAAGGGTTCTCAGGATCATTCAGAGGCTTGACCGTTGACGTACCAAGTAACGAGGTGATCAGTCCCGCTAAAGTATTCTTGGAAGCATACGCTGTTGCTCTCCCAATTTGGACAGGCAATTAGAGTCCATCGAACTAACAGAGACACCAGAGAGATTTGAGGCTAGCTGGGCCTTCTTTGTGCCGAGCCTCCTAGAAAAGGAGTCTGCTTCGGACGTGATAGATTTCTCAGTTTGTTTTTATCGGGGCATCTCATCACAAAATGCCCCGACCTCCTATGACAAAAGGATTTCACGAATTGATTCGGTGTGTTGCGAAATTCATCCAGGGTACGACCAGTGCCATTGCATCTGATATATCTCCTTTCTGAATGTCCCACCTGATTCGCTTTGTAGCCTTCTTCTGCTTCCTCTTCGTATGTGATTAACTCCACACACGGATTCTCCGTGTCTTGACTAGTTGTCTCACTACCAACCATATATACTGAGGGTGGCCTCACGTTCGAATCTCTTCGAGTGTATCCTCTACCACGAGTCATACCACCACCACCACCACCACCCTATTAATTGAGGAGGGGGCCTCACACCCGAAATTCTTCAAGTGTATCCTCTACGAGAGTCACACCTTTACAACCAGTACCACCACCGTTACTTCGAGTCCGTGTGGGAAAACCACGGCGATCAGGGTTATAGACTATTCTATCTGATCCCTGTCTCCCCTCCCTGTAACTACCTGGACCCTGGAGTATCGCATTGATCCCCATGACATCATTTGACTCTCAGTCATTTAATCCTTAGAGTCATTCACTGTCGGTCTCAACACCTCATTCTCACTGAAAATGCAGAAGGACACCTGTCTCGTGTCATGTGCATCCGTCCTTCCTGTCATTTCACCACCTCCTACTTTGTCCAACACATTCGCCCTCAGCTTAATCGTCGTAGTGGCCGCAGTGGCGCCACGCATGTTCTTGTTGTACGCTGATTCAGTCAAACGAGACGTCATAAAAAGTACGTTCAAAGTATGAAGCGACAAGAACTGCCTTTCCTGACGCTGACCTACTGCTACCTCTCAGTCTGAACGTATAAAATATAATTCAACAAAATAATTGAAAGCCTCAAACAAACGGATATGATTTCGCGCCGTGACGACAATCTCCGTAACAATAAAGGACCCAGCGTACCATGCTGTGTGGTCACTTTCTCTAATGTAACGTTCTATAAAGGACCCTGCGTACCATGCTGTGTGGTCGCTCTCCCTCTGGCGTTCTGTGAACCGGAGTCTTGCGGACGCGATGGCGAACAGAAGGGTTCGCCATCGCGTCCGCTCGTTCCAGTAACTCGCTTTGCCAAGTACCACTTACACGTCTAAATCGAACAGTCAGTCCACAACGTCGGCTATCTCTAAGCCTACTCGAAACTCGAGTGTTGTCTTGCAACTGTTCCAGGCTATCACGTACCAACTGATGCCTATTTAGTAGAGACTCATACGGTTCACTCAATCGTCGTTTCTGTTCCATATGCCACCAGTCAAAAATAAAAACAGTATCACACTACTTAAACTTAACAATCGTCTAAGTTATTATCTAATGATTATCCTATCGCAGATTTTAAACTCAATAACTTTTTTTTAAACTTCAATAATTCTACTCCAACTCCACTGAATTCACAACGGCTTAAAAATATTTCACTGACTTTCTCATATTTCCGGTATACCCACTCTGTAACCGAAAACGCGCTTCACGGCAACAATAACTATGAACTGCAATAAAAACCTAGCGAAGCTGTTGAGCCCTGCTGCGGCGTCTGCTCTATTGACTCGACTTTATTCGTGCCTACCGCCAGTGCAGCTCTCACCGTTTTGATGCTCTCATTGATTGTGACCCAATCTCTCTCTCTCTGTATATTTGTACAAATATATGGTCCAACTTAGTAAATTGTATTGTACGTCTGCTCAATCAGCCGCCCCGCTCTTCTTCTCTCATTTTTTCAGCCATACACACTGTTTCACCTCCACTTTCAAGGAGAGAGAGAGAGACTGGTCAGTCCTTGCGCTTGCACTGGTCACTATCACGGATCAACCGCTTTTCTAATCAGTATTGTGATACACACAAGCGACACACGTCTACACCCCCACACATAAACACAGTGTGGTATGGAAGTTGCAACACAATGAAACATGAAATCGACTCTTTGATTTACTTGTGATGAATTACATCCTCACCCAAGGCACCATTTTGTGTGTCCCCGGTCTAGTCAAATTTAACGATCCGCGGCAATCAAGTGCCTTACTCTGAATGGGCAGATTTTTAAATAATGACAGACGGGGAATGAGTCCGCCCAGATCAGAAACGGGTCTGGGGTGTGTACCCCGATAACACTCTTCCGGCTACTTATATAAGTGATCTGGGATAATTCAACACGTCTTCCATACAATTGCTTCTATGTGCAGGTCAATAACACATAAATATATGTCTATATTTTTATTAAATAACATAGAGAAGCCCTTGAGACTGGCTCTCAGGCTTACTACCCACACACTAGTGTCAACACCCAATTTCTAACACCAATCTACTCGGTTACACATATGAATAGGATTCTTACAGCCACAGATTATCATCATATCCAATAATACGACCTCTACCATGATCAATCTAATTTGATCGATATCAACAAAACATAATATGACTAACACAACTTATATAAGTTACTTGCATACGCGCTAACACGGATCACACAGTCAGGTTTTGAATTTGCAAGGAAAGAGCGGGGAGTGCTTCCTCAGGTAGTTTCCACAACCCCTGGCTTCTCCTCCTTTGGTGTAGTCTTCTACGTATCCTTGAAGTAGTTCCTTAGCGTATTATCTTTACAACTGAAGAACGCTTGGAGACGATAATCTTTATTTCTTGATGTCGGCAACTGTTTTACAGATAAACGCTAGAAGACGATAATCTTTCTTTCTTGATGTCGGCAACTGTTTTACTGTAGAACGCTTGAAGACGATAATCTTTTTTTCTTGATGTCGGCAACTGTTTTACTGAAGAACGTTTGAAGACTATAATCTTTTTTTCATGAGGTGATGTGGATACATTTAACAAATTGTGTTCTAGGGCTAAGAGATTTGATATCAATGAGGCGGGGCGACTTGACGACTAATACGAGCAGACATACGTTTCGTAATGACTCGCTCACGTGATGAACACCCCAAAAGCCCTCGTTACCTGTCGACATGATCTTATATAGACTGAACGTGACGTCAGAGCCACCAGCTCACCTGGCAACACCTTGGTGACCCTTCAACATCGAATAGCGCATTATGAAAAAACTGCACGTAACATGGTGGCTTAGAACCAACCTCTTATCATTAACTACACACGATATCTTAAATTAACGCAATCAATAATGTAAATTGTTTTAACCTCTACATATATGTCCTGCAATGAACTCTATGAGACTCCTCCCGACAGAAAATGCCACTGTTCACACAACAGTCAGCAGCTTGCCTCAGCGTTTTCATGAGCGGCGAATGCAACCTGCAACGGCCTCTGGTTGCTGCAATCGCTGTAGCACTGTAGCGACTACAGCCTGTAAACTGTAGACTGTAGACTGTAGACTGTAAACTGCAGACTGAAGATTGTAGACTGTAGAGATTCTGATTCTTGACACACTTCCATTGGAAGCTAAAGGTTGCAGGTGTGAGCTTACCTGACTCCGATTGAGACATTTCGGTCGGTCTCTTAAATGGTCAAAGGCGGCTCATAGACGCTTTGGGAAACGATCTAAGCAAAAAATCTCCAAATTGAAACTATTTTGTATGTTAACGGTGGCGCATTAGAATAGGAATAATATAAAAGTAGTCTGTGTTATTGTTTGCAATGTCTATTAGTTTGAGGTGTTGGTTGGGTAATTGATATTGGGGATTGTATAGAGATGGTAGAGTTCATCTGCAAGGGTAGTTGAGTGGATATTTCATAATTCATCACGTTATCATAATTACCAGTGCGTACTGAATTGGTATCTGATGAAAATATA
>SDVV010039686.1:0-10604 GCA_016164225.1 Gammarus roeselii | reverse complement strand
TATCGATCGATCGGCTTGCCGTCGATAGTGTGCAAAACCATCGAGCGATTGATACGAAATCATCTCGTCGATCATCTGGAAGACAATGGACGAATTCATGACACTCAACAGGGCTTCCGCCGTAAGAAGAGTTGTCTAACGAATCTGCTGGACTTTTTCAATGAGGTGATCAACGTGTGCGACCGCCGCGCGGCAGTGGATGTCATCTACCTAGACTGCCAAAATGCCTTCGACAAGGTGCCGCACAGGAGCCTGCTACACAAAGTCTCTGAGCTCGGCATCGGTGGCAAGTACTTCGCTGGCTGAGCGCCTGGTTAACAGGACGCAAACAAAAAGTCAGCATCGGCCAGGCTTTGTCCAAGTGGGCCCTTGTTACCTCTGGGGTGCCCCAGGGCAGTGTCCTGGGTCCCATCCTCTTCCTCATCCAAGTAAACGACATGGATGCGGGGCTTCTGTCCAAGGTATCGAAATATGCCGACGACACGAAGCTCTGCCATACAGCATGGAGGGAGAGAGACCGAGTTCAGATTCAACAAGATCTCGAAAAACTAGTCCAATGGTCAGAAGCGTGGCAGATGCCCTTCAATATTGCAAAATGTACAGTTATGCACATGGGGGGTCAGAGTGCCAACTTCTACCACACGGTGGCAGAAAGGGATCTTGCAACTGATGATCAGCAGAGAGACTTGGTCGTTCTAATCTCGAAAGATTTGGAATGGGAAGCTCAGGTCAAAGAAAGTTACAAGATAGCTAACCGTAACCTTGGTTACATCTACCGTAACTTCCTCTGCAAAACCACGACATAGTATTGCCGTTGTACACATCCCTCGTCCGTCCCCACCTGGTGCACGCAGTTCAATTCTGGTCTCCAAACATGAGGGGGACATAGCCAAACTGGAGCGAATCCAGCATCGTGCAACTAAGCTCATCCCGCAGCTACGCCACCACAGCTACGAGGATAGGCTGAAAGAGCTCGGCCTCATCACCCTCGAGAAACGAAGGCTGAGAAGCCAGCTCCTTGATACCTTCAAATACTTGAAGGGATTCAACAACGTGAGCCCTGTCGGTCTCTTCGACAGGGACCACAATATTCGTACCCGAAACAACATTCGTACCCGAAAACGTTTCGCTACAACTATAACGCAACACTTTTTCCCGATCGCAATCTCGCGGGCTTAGAACAACTTACCAGCTGCGGGAGTTGGCTCTGAATCCGTGAATGCGTTCAAAAACGCGCTCGACAAGCACTGGGCTCCGTGACTCGTTTAACATGAGAACGACACGACTTTCCCGGGAGCTGTCGAGATTACAATTATAGGAATATAGGGAAGGAGCATGACACAGCTCTTTTCACAATTCAAGCTATTACCACTAATAAATCCATTATTAGTAGCTGGTAGTAGTAATAGTGTTAATTATTACTTCAAATTTCATTTTCAGTTACAATGTAATGATTGCTATCGCTGACCAACTCAAGCGACTGAAACACTCCATATCGGAACGGAATGCTTTCTACCATTAACATTGCAAGTACAGACATACTGATAACACTGCATTGCAAGTACAGACAGACTGATAAAATCTTGGTAACGATCATTCCTACAGGAATTCACATGGTGAGCGGTGTTAAAGTGACTCGCATCCACCCCTAAACCCACGTTAGTGCCACCGGTATTGGGTGTGAGCCCGTAACGGTACTCGCATGCACCCATCCCCCTAGCCTGCGAGGACATCTGCTATCCATAAGGTGTGATAAGCAGATGAGGAACTTTGGTATCTAAAGAACCGACACCGCCTTAGAGGAGAGCTTGCTCAACTCGATGAGGCGGAGAAGACTTGGATGGATACCATATCTTTTACTCTCTATTTTTATTATTCTTATGTATTACGGTGACAGCATCCATCACCACACCCCATGATATACGAAAATCGAACCCGCACCAATATGAGAGCTTTTGCTAAACCCATTGATACGGCCCATATTCGACGGGTGTCATCCATTGCTGAAGGCAACGAATATCTTCCTATTAAGGAATCTTGCCCACACGATGGCATTTTCCTTTTTACTTTTCTACCCTCCCTGTGGGAGAGGAAGAAAGGAGAAAAATTGGGAGAGATAGACAACAATTGCAAGCCAGTGCGGGTGAAGTCTGCCGGCGACTCACCCCCACACTCCATGATATGCGAAAATCGCACCCGCACCAGGACGAGAGCTTTGCTCAACTCAATAGTTCGACGTAGATTCGACAGATGTTATCCATTGTTTAGGCAATGAGTATTTTCTCATGGACAGACCTGGCCGACGCGATGGTATTTTTCTTTTAACTTTTCTATCCTCCTTGCGGGAGAGAAAAGAAAGAAGAAAAATGGGGAAAGATAGATAGATGCGGATCAACGGCGCTTGCCGATGATCCGCACCACCGACTCGCCCAAACACCCCATGCTATGTAAAAATCAAACCGCACCAGGAGGGGAGCGTTGCTCACCTCTACGGTACGACATAGATTCAATGACCTTGTGCGGGTGAAGTCGGCTGGCGGCCCAGCGACGCTTACAGATGAGCAGCAACGGCGGCTCACCCCCACACGCTATGATATGCAAAAATCGAACATGCACTAGAAGGAGAGCTTGCTCAACTCTACGGTACGACGTAGATTTGACCATATCATCCTTTGTTGAGGCAATGAGTATCTTCCCACGGAGGGACCTTGCCGACATGATGGTATTTTTTTTCGTGCTTTTCTACCCTCCCTGTCGAATGAGAAAAGAAAGGAGAGAAATGTGGATAACATCCATCTGTTGAATCAGTGAGTACCTTCCTATGGAGGGGCACTGTCGACACGATGCTACTCTCGTTTTCTTCTCTTCTTCTCATCGTGTCAGGAGGGAAGAAGAAAAAAGAAAAGGACATATATTAGGAAACTGCTTCCCTTGGTGGCAACGCTGGCTTCCTAGTAGAACAACATTTCCTAGAGATGCCCTTCTGACATCTCACCCTGAAATAGTCGTATATCTAGATGCCCCTCTGGTATCTCACCCTGAAATATATAATGAAATATAATGACATATTTTGCAGATGCCCTTCGGCATCTCACCTTGAAAGTTATCCCTTTACACAGTGCGAATGAACTAACCTTTTTCTCTCTCTCTTTTAGCACAGATTCGGCCGTGACCTTGTGCAGCAGGGAATGGAGAGACGTATATGTGTTAACTTTTTTTCCACAGATGTTCCAATTTTTTTTCTCCAAAATTTAAAGACCGGTTTGTACATGTAAAAATATTTCTGATTATTCAGACTCCTGGATGTTCGAGCCAATCTAAAAATTCAAATATTATTTTCTGCCTTTTCTGAATTAAAAATCTCGCAAAAACTGTTTATCAAAATGTAAAATACTTTTGTATCTGCTGATTGAACTTGATTAAACATACTTTCAACACGTATATATTCGTGTCATCCTTAGACCAAAACAGGCAGTAATACCGCTTTTAAAATTTTAAAATACTCGTGTTTCTTTTGTCTAAACTCAGGAGATGCCACGAGCAACTCTTTTCCCAGGAGATGTCACTCCGACGTCTCACCTTGCAGCCTTCAAGGAACCACTTGCGTACAGAAGACTTAATCTTCTGAGCCCATGGGGCAGGACCATTAACCGGGCAACTGGGTGTGGTGCTCCTCTCAAATGTGCACATACTTGTTAAAATATAAGTACCCATATGCTCCTTTGAAGTAGACTCAGTACCTACTTGGAGTCCGTCTGACTCAACCTCTGGGGCAAGCCGACAGGCATGCGCTCGAGGAAAAGTGAGTTCGCTGAGCGTATGGGCGTATGGGCTTGTCCGTCTCTGCTCGACCGTCTGAGATGCGACCGCCTGAAATCTGAATTCTTCACTTCTCACCTTGTTCGCCCCGTTCCTGAATTGTCGCCCTGATACTCGACCCTTTCTTCTCCGGGGCTAAAATACCATTGGTAGTAGTAGGGTAGTAACTAGTATGGTGGTGATGATAGTTGTGGTTTCTGTCCTTTCTATCCTTACAACCTTCTTTTTCTGTATGTGTGCATGAATTTTTAAAGCCTCGTTGACTATCCCCTACTCTCCTTTCACTTCTTTCTAGGAAACACTCGACATGAGCACTCGTGCTTGTTTTTTTTCTTAATCTAATCTAATCTAGTAAATGTGGTGGGCGGCACGTATTTGTTCATCCATGAAGTGAAATTGTTGCTGCAGCTCACGGATCTTGAATAATAATAAAAAAAATTGCAAGTGTTTCAAACGCAAAGGATTTCACGAGCAAAAATAGCTGTTTACATCCCCCCGTTCAACATTCAAGGGTGTTAAATTCGCCTCTGCTTTGTATAAATTGATGGAAAAAACACGGTCTTGTTCATATTCATTTCCAAACATTGTTAAAGCACGTCAGAGTTTATAGTCCATCAAGGCGTTCACGACTCATCACGGGCTCGTTTTGCCCCATTAGGATCATGACTCAGCAAGTTGACCTGAGTTGATGGGACTTGCTGTACAAAATTCAGCCTCTGATGGCGCAAGGTTCTGGTGATATTCGACGGCCACAGCGTTAACTGTCCTCTCAAACAAGCTCATAACGACTTTATTAGAGTTTAAGGCAACTGTACAATGGTAGTGAACATTCTTTTTGGTGGTAATAATTATATTTTTTTTAAGTCAGCAGTTGC
This sequence comes from Gammarus roeselii, assembly GCA_016164225.1. NCBI lineage: Eukaryota > Metazoa > Arthropoda > Malacostraca > Amphipoda > Gammaridae > Gammarus > Gammarus roeselii. The sequence goes on along the minus strand of SDVV010039686.1, from coordinate 5,910 downwards.
GGAACAAAATGGTTATTTAAGTTTTCGGACAGTAATGAGCCAGCACACTGTCACCAGGTAATCAAAACGAGAAAAGAACGATGGAACCGTAAAGATTCATATGAGCGTTCGAACGTGTGATAAAGGCATTCAAAATGAAAGTAAAAGAAAAAATGGTCCGCACGATAAAACCCAAAAAAATAATTTGTCCCATTAGAACCTGATGAGAGGTCTAACAATGTAAGAAATGAGAGCAAAGCGAATTTTGACCGGCGCTAACTTCCTCGTGTTGGTATTCGAAGACATGACGTATCCCCTTCTGTTAGAGCTAGGGGTAGTTACCGAATTCCCCAACTCATTGTGGTAGGTAAACAAAACCTACCCTTCATCGATCGCATATTGATGAGGAAACATAATTTTTCCCCTACTCCTTAGTAACTGGAGAACCTAACGGACCTACAATACCTCACCGGAAGAGGAACATAACGTATCCTCACGCTTTACTGAAAACATAACATAACATGTTTACCACGTGTTGGAGAATGTAAGGTGAAGATTCGTTCCAGGTGTGCTCATCTGATCTTTTTGAATTTAACGCATGAGTTTGTGAACAATTTTACCATGATAAAATCCACCACCGTGCTTTAGATGTTAAAAAGAGAACGTACCAAGAATTTCGTCACGAGACGTCTGACATGAGTCTCCCAACGAAATTGTTTTATTCTCCCTAGAAAAAAACTCATGATTCCACTTTAGCACTGACCGTGAAGTTTCCGAGTCGGAAACTTGTCACTACAATTCGAATGTAGTGACAAGACAATGATTCGGCCCCTTTAATACCTTTAATAGACCACACAGGTCAATTGGGGAAGCCTACTCTAGTCTGTGACATTGCCAGGCAAGAAAGGTTCTAAGTGAAACAACAAAGGTGATCCCACTTCTATGAAACAATGCGTGTCAGATGTGGCTGGCTGAACTAAACCTATAGGAAAACCTACATAACACGGTAGGAGTTCCTATCTGCCAAATGAACATTCAACCCAAAAAATATACAACATTCGACCCTGCGAAGTTTACAAGACGTCTTGGATACATGTAACAGCCAACCTTTAAGAGAAGCTTAGAGCTGGACAGTAGAGACCTTCAAGCACATGTTCGATCAAATTCTCTCTTACTCTGAATCTCCGTCTGAATTGCCATGAATACTCAAACCAATTCAGGCACATATTTGTGTACTACTATCAGATGAACCGGGGCCTGCACTATCCCAATCCTCTAACCAAGCCATGCGCATGTGTACTACAAGAAGAACCGGGCCTCTTGCTCTATCCCAATCCATAAACCAGATGGGAGGAGGGAGACGGATGTAGCAGAGCCCTGTGTACTCAAATTGCTCACCTGCGCATGAAATGAATGAAGTCTACTCACAATAGTTTCCCTGGAGGCACAGGAGATCCATTCAGGTTGTCATCGATCGAATGAACAAATGACTGTTAATAATAAACTTAGGTATCTCAAAATAAAAATATGTATAGATAAATCATTTTACGACCTTTCATCCACAAAACTTATCCATTTTTTATATAAAACAACTGATATGATTTGTTTGCTTTTGTGTCCTACAAATGCTCAACTTTTTGCAAAAAAATCTAAACAGACAGATGAACATACCAGTTGACTGTCTCAGTACATCAGCCTGATTCGAAAACGAGACGGGAGAGAATCGAGGATTCAATTGATGCATGAATTAGGCCCTGTCGTAACCATGATACGACAAATGCATCTTGATGTCGTTATTTTATTTTCGTGGATGTAACTTTTTTTCGCATTGCATGTGTGATTGAAACAAGTAGCATCCTGAAATAGTCGAAATATATACATCGTGTAATGAAAGGTCACCTGAAAGGGGAATAACAAATTTCAATGCTTCAAACTTTTAGTGGAAACAGATGTAGAATTGGTAAACTCTTTATGAAGTTATCTTGGTTCAAGTGGTTCAAGTGACGCTTGCAAGATACCACGCGACAGACAAGCAAAGAGACTTACAAATCTCAACCACGCAAAAAAAAAATCACAAACAGAGACAAATTGTGTTTCTTCGCACCGGATACTACAGGAGTCATTTGAAGATCACCGGCGGATGGCCTGGTTGGACGGCCCGTGTCGGGGTGGGCCGTGTCGGGGCGGGCCGTGTCGGGGCGGGCTGTGTCGGGGCGGGCCGTGTCGGGGCGGGCCGTGTCGGGGCGGCGAGTCGGGGCGGGCCGTGTCGGGGCGGGCCGTGTCGGGGCGGGCTGTGTCGGGGCGGGCTGTGTCGGGGCGGGCCGTGTCGGGCCGGGCTGAGTGAGGTTCGCTTTTGGCCCCGCCCACCCAGTAGTAAATGTAAATTCTGGAAACACTTATTTAAGCCTGGACTTAGGATTCTGATAAGTAATGACGTGAGTGATTACATAATGCTGTATTCTTGAAAGTTTATTCAGAAGAGTTGAACAGTCAACAGTTAAACAGTTTTTTACAACAAGATTGCACAGTTTATCTGCTTAAATGCATATAGGGTACTTTAGCTGATATATTGTATTTTCAGTTGCATGATTTTCATGATTTGTAGTGATGACTAGTTGGGTATTGAATTTGAAATTATTTATATCTGCAATAGCTTCCACGTCTCATACCAAGCTTTGATCCAGAGAGATGGCTGGAACAACATGATTTATAGGGTTTTGAGGACAGATTGAGGTAGGTATAATTTTACTTTATTTAGGATGCCATAACATTTGAAAACGTAGATGATATGCTGTCGATGTTATTTCTGAATGTTTGATTTTTTTCAGAATTTAAAGTTGCATATATCTTGAATTCTGTTCTATCCAATTTGAGTGTGGGGTCAATTGGTTTACTGCTAAAAAAGAATTATCTGTAATTAGGTTTTGTGCCATTAATGCCAACTCGGTTCGCACAAGCCCCTTCTTTACTTGATCAAGTCTCTTGTCAATTGTGGAAGTTAATTCGAACACACGGCCCTATCATCAGCAAACAATGTGCATCAACAAACTATGCAGCGTTAGCAATATCGTGAAGAAAAAGCAAGAAATGAAGGGACACCAAACTAGAGCCCTGAGGAACTCCTTGACCCATGGAATATGGTTATTAAGTTGGGTAGAGGTCGCTTTTAAAAATTTGCTTTGCATGTACCAGGAAAAATAATGATTTAACCTTTTAAATTTTGAATTATTGTCAGGGTGTGATAATAAATTTAGGAGAGACTGTTTTAGTTTTCAAGGGAATGCAAGACTTATAACATTCATCTACTGTAGAAGTTAATTGTTTCATAACATGATCGCATTCATTTCCGTTTATGATTTATGTTTTTAAATTGTTCTCTTATTTTAGCTGTTCCAATAATTGAAATGATATTCTGAATTAAAAAGATTACCAATTACAGTGTCAGATGCGTCGAACATTCGAATGCCGGAGTTGTGGTTAGACGCGTCTGCTATCAAAATATTCTCAATTGGGGTAGCTGCATCGTTGACTACGTCTACTCTATTTGGTTTTGATATTAATGGTAATAATACAATGCAGTTTATTGTACATAGAAGTTCCAAAGCATTATTATTGTTAGAGAGTTACTTAGCTCTGTGCACCGTTTAAATAATGCCGGCAGAAAAAAAGACACAGCATGAGGAAATTTTTGACAGGCCTTTCATTGGATGGCCTTCGCTTGAATGGCTTCGCATGAGTGCTTTCTTAGGAATGCTTTACGACTGGGCTTTCCTATGATGGCCGTCTCAATCTACAATCTTCTTTGAATAACAAATCCGGGAATAGAGTGCACGATAGATGGGTGGAATTTCCGGGAAAAGAGTGCACAACAAATTGTCGTTATATCCGAAAAGAGCGTGTACAGCAAATTGTTGTTTGATCCGTAAACAGAGCGGAAAATGAAATTTGTAATAAAAATTGTGTCGTCCAGAGAATAAAAAACAAATATTGGCTGATTAAATTGTTGTTTATTTCTGGAGTCAGCGCCAAATAAAAGGTCAAGCTGCTTACCGAGCCCTGGTATCTTTGGAACAACACCAAAAGATGTACGGCTCCCTCGTGGCGAATCATCTGACGAGGCCATCATTTACTACCCTTATTCTCATCGTAGTATTCTCTCAGGCTATCCATACATCAGCGTCATGAGTTTGTCCACGTCCTCGACTATAAGGAGGCCACCTCCCTGGGCCGTACATAAGAGGCAGCAGTCGTCCCAGTCCCGCTTTGTGAGGTTTACGAACAGGCAGTCGAAAGAGGTTATGTACAATCCTTCGGGACAGAGGCGTTGGAGTGTACATGCGGGATTCCGGGAGGAAACACAAAATTAAGCAAATGATGATAAGGCCCCAATTTATAACACGCCATCTATATTCCATTATTGTGATTGTACTTATTGCTGAATTGGGCGCTCCGAGTTACCATTGAATTGAAAGAAATGTTGAACCAATAACGAGGTTTAATTTCTTCACAGAGGTGTTCTAATTGCTTAGCAGGTGGTGTCTCATGGCTTCACAGGAGTGTTTTAATAGCTTTGCAGGAGTGTTCTAATGGCTTCACAGGAGTGTTCTAATGGCTTCACAGGAGTGTTCTAATGGCTTCACAGGAGTGTTTTAATAGCTTTGCAGGAGTGTTCTAATGGCTTCACAGGAGTGTTCTAATGACTTCACACGAGTGTTCTAATACCTTCACAGGAGTGTTCTAATACCTCCACAGGAGTGTTCTAAATGGCTTTGCAAGAGTGTTCTAATGACGTCAAAGGAGTGTTCTAATGGCTTCACTTGAGTCTTCTAATGACTTCACAGGAGTGTTCTAATGGCTTCACAGGAGTGTTTTAATAGCTTCGCAGGAGTGTTCTAATAGCTTCACAGGAGTGTTCTAATGACTTCACATGAGTGTTCTAATACCTCCACAGGAGTGTTCTAAATGGCTTTGCAAGAGTGTTCTAATGACGTCAAAGGACTGTTCTAATGGCTTCACATGTGTCTTCTAATGGCTTCACAGTAGTGTTTTAATAGCTTCGCAGGAGTGTTCTAATGGCTTCACAGGAGTGTTCTAAATGGCTTTGCATGAGTGTTCTAATGCCGTCAAAGGAGTGTTCTAATGGCTTCACAGAAGTGTTCTAATGGCTCCACAGGAGTGCTTTAATAGCTTCCAAGTAGTGTTTTAATGACTTCACAGGAGTGTTCTAATGGCTTTACAGGAGGGTTCTAATGGCTTCGCAGGTGTGTTCTAATAGCTTCACAAGAGTGTTCCAATGGCTTCACATGAGCGTTCTAATGGCTTCACAGGAACATTCTATTGACTTCGCAGGAGTGTTTTAATAACTTCACAGGCGTGTTCTAATTGCTTCATAGGAGCATTCTAATGGCTTCACAGGAGTATTATATTAACTTCACATGAGTGTTCTAATAGCTTCCCAGGAGTGTTCTAATGGCTCCACAGAAGTGTTCAAATGGCTTCACATGGATGTTCTAATAACTTCACAGGAGTGTTCTAATAGCTTCACAGGAGTGTTCTAATGGCTTCACAGGAGTGTCTTAATAGTTTCACATGAGTGTTCTAATGGCTTCAAGTGAGTGTTCTCTTGGCTTCACAGGAGTGTTCTAATGGCTTCACAGGAGTGTTCTAATGGCTTCACATGATTATTTCAATGGCTTCACAGGAGTGTTCTAATGGCTTAACATGAGTGCCTTCTCAGGAATTTGCTTTTTAAAGGATTTCGTCCACGGGAATGAAAGAGCTGCAGAATTCCCAAGAAGGAGCTGCATCAGTAGAATGCACGGAAGAGCTGTTCCTGTATAATACGCTGGTTTGGAAAATATCCCTAACATCAGCCAACGTCACAACGTCTGGTCCTGGGCTTGGATGGTGATGATCTCTTTCTCATATATA